>CM054138.1:83596202-83598702 GCA_028751875.1 Rapana venosa | reverse complement strand
ATGATATACTTTTAAAAAAATATATTCAGGGAAAAAAGCTTCCTTGTCAGGTTTGAGCTGGGGTCAATAATAGGCGTAAGTCACAGTAGAGAGGGAGGCTGAGTGGAGGGAGCTGTGCCAAAACCTGGTCACGGGGTTTCGGCCTTTTCGCCGGAATAGTACACCATAGGGCGGGAGTCGGAAGTGGGTCGATGGGTAATTAGGACCTAACATTGTTGTGTTTTGCGGGTTGTTGTTGTTTTTTTGTTTTTTTGGGGGGGGGTGACTGCTTAGAAGTCTGAGAGGAGAGAGAGAGAGAGAGAGAGAGAGAAGAGAGAGAAGAGAGAAGAGAGAGAGAGAACAGCTGTTGTTGGTTTTTGTGGTTTGTTTTGTTTTGTTTTGTTGTCATTTGTTTTTAGGTTCGTTGTTTGGGTTGTTTGGGGGTTTGTGTTGTCGTTGTTTGTTTTGTGTTCTAAGCTGTGGGCGTGTAGCCAATGCTTGGCCGATGGCGGGGGTCGTGCAGTGGAGGCAATGCCAGCTGGACCATGCGTGTCTGTCTCCTCATGTCAGGGTGGGAGGAGGAGGCTGAGTGGCCGCCAGACCCCCGCCCTCTTGTCTGCTTCCTCGCTGGCCTCCTTCCTTCCTTCCTTCCTTCCTTCCTTCCTTCTTTCCTTTCTTCTTTCCTTCTTTCTTTCCTTCTTTCCTTCTTTCTTTCTTTTCTTTCTTTCTTTCTTTTAGATACTTGCTGTTAGTTTTGACATGTTAGCTAGTTCGTTTAACGTGTGATTGCTTGTCAGCTAGAAAGTTGCTTAGTCATTTAGCTAGTCAGTTTGTAGATGAGTGTATTTTGTTATGTTAACAGAGGATGAGGGTGGCGATTTGCCATGTTTAATGTCATCCCTTTGTTTTCCTGATCAGAACATGCCTTGCCATTCATTTTATGCCTACAGAGATCACAGGGACATGTTTTATAAGAACAATGACAATGTATATTCTACTCCATGTTTATTATAATGACAATGTGTACTCCATGTTTATTATAATGACAATGTATACTCCATGTTTATAATATTGACAGTGTATACTCCATGTTTATTATAATGACAATGTATACTCCATGTTTATAGTCGATATAAAAAATAAAATATACGGACGTTGATTTATAGGTTTTATGTTCAGTTTGCGCATTTTTAACCAGTTTAGGTTAGATTGATTGTGCAAAGTCATACACTACCAACAGGAGATATTCCCATACTTTGATGTGTTTGCTGTACAAGATTCTGCGCTATGTAAATACCATACATTATTATACCTCACTTCTATTTCTAGCAGTCATCTTAATATACCCATACATCTCCATTCTAGCAGCAATCAAACTAAATATTCTCTTGTAGAAAGCACTCTAGTCTGCCAGTTCTTCTTGGTACCGAATCTGTGTCTGTTTTCTGGCATCATTATAGTTGTTGTATTGTGTGTGGATGGGGGGGGTGGGGGGGGGGGGGATGGAGGGGCGGGGGTGGGGTGGGGGTGATGTGAACAGATAGCAGCAGCTATACCGTGACTGTGTGTTGGGACAGGCACCGGCTATGAAACGGCCCAGAATAATCCCATGCCCTCGGAAGTGTTCATACAAGGTAGTGTGTGTGTGTGTGTTGTGTGTGTGTGTGTGTGTGTGTGTGTGTGTGTGTGTGTGTGTGTGTGTGCCACTTCTTCCCAGCTCACAGCTGCCTGGTCTCTTACTCACTTGTAACTGGGATCCTTCATTAACACAACCTGGAGAAGTAACACTTGCCATAATACTTTACAACACAACCTGGAGAAGTAACACTGCCATAATACTTAACAATACAACCTGGAGAAGTAACACTGCCATAATACTTTACAGTACAACCTGGAGAAGTAACACTGCCATAATACTTGACAGTAATACCTGTGCTTCCTAAATCCTGGTGTGATTCCCTGTCCTCCTGCTGTCATACATAACCACTAATAGAAGTAGGTTTCCCGGGCTGTGTGGGGTGTGACTTACTGTTGATAACCTGTTGTGGTGTGTTGGAACAAAACAAAGCAAAACAAAACATCATCATCATCATCATTAGTGAAGGGGGAAGCACTTAGCGCGGGCTGGTGGTTTTGGTGCCAGTGCAGAGGAGGGGGCAGCAAGGGAAGGATTGCACTGACATCGCTCCACCAACAACACCCCATCCCGAAAAAAATCCTTGCTCCCATTTGAAAATTCTTAAAGTTTGGTATAAACAGTTTTATACATGTATATTGACAACAACCACAACAACAACAAGTGTCACGAAAACACAAATATGATTTTATTGACAGGACAACAAGTCTACTTGTGCGAACGCATGCAGAACATATTGCGCACGTTAAAATCCTGTTCCGCTTTTCGTAAGAGTAGGCCATTGTATGCCGGTGGGAACAGATGACAATTTACAAAACCGCATACACACGGGGACTGGACTAAAAAAAGCACATAAGTGCGGGACTGAAAGGAGAACTAGTGGGG
>CM054138.1:83588702-83591202 GCA_028751875.1 Rapana venosa | reverse complement strand
ATCTCGTCCCCAATGAAAATGATCATAATAATAATGATAATGATAATAATAATAATATTAATAATAATAACAATAATAATAATAATAATAATAATAATAATAATAATAATACTCTATCTGAATTGTAAATGTTTTATACAACACGTACAATAATAATATTACTCCATCTGAATGGTAAATGTTTTATACAATAAGTTCAATAATAATATCACTCCATCGGAATGGTAAATGTTTTATACAATACGTGCAATAATAATATTACTCCATCTGAATGGTCAATGTTTTATACAATACGTGCAATAATAATATTACTCCATCTGAATGGTCAATGTTGTATACAATACGTGCAATAATATTACTCCATCTGAATGGTAAATGGTTTATACAACACGTGCAATAATTCACACAAATAACTTACTAAGCAAATGGTGACCAACAAGCCAGCACTCTGTTGGCCACTGCACACTTCTGAAGTGCCCCTGCCTGTCATGCCTTCACTTTCTTTCTGATTCATTTCATATTTATGGACGAGTTCGCATTAGAAAAAAAATGTTGAAAGGTCTTTGGTTTAAACAACATTTTATTTCAAAAACTCATATGAACACATACACACTGACAATAAAGGAACATCAAGCTAAAATCTGACAGTGTGCTCAACAGCAATGACAAGTGTCGGGCTTGACATTAGGCAGCAGGTAGACACCAAGTTGTTCACACTCTTCAGCTGTAAAAGTGGATTAAAAAGCAACAACCGCACCTTCGACATCAGAAATTAATTTAAATTATCACTTCAAAAGTCACCGCACAGACATTAAATTTGTTCTGAAAAGGTAAGTGCAAAATGTAGAGGTCATGAAGTTGGTTGTATAGAGGTCATGAAGCTGGTTGTGTACGAGGCATGAGTAAAAAACGGCCCCCCCTGCCCAATGGAAGAAAGGAAAAAAACCCCCCCGGGTTTAAACAAATAAAATTTTTTCCCCGGGCCCGGGCCAGGGTTTTGGGAAGGCATCCCCCCCGGTCCAGGGTACGTAAATGAAGGGTAAAAGGGGAATGTTATTGAAAAAATCGGTTTCGCCGGCATGGTGGGATCAGGGGAATTAAAAAGAAAATAAATTTTTTACCTAAATCTTAAGGACAAAACGACGCTGCCCAAACTATAATCTTTTAATTTTTCCAACAGATACACATTTAAAAGTGGCCGTATCGGGTGCACCCTGCAAATCAGAACTCAAAGGAATGGAACAATTGGTTACTCCCACTTATTAAAAAAATAAAAAATAAAGGAAAATTAAAAAAGTACAAAATAAATATAAAAATAAAAATAGGAAAGGGAAAAAAAGAAATCAGAATAAAATCTATCCCGAAAAAGTAAGGGGCCCATTTATACCTGGTTATTCAAAAAAGCAGGACCATTTTCAAATGGAAAAATCCAAGCCCTAGTGTCCCCCCTTAAGGGGCTTCTAGGGTTGCCCAATTTTAACCATTTCCTGTAAAGGGTAAAAAAAACCCCTTCAACTCACAATTAATTAAAACCATTAAGACGCCCAAATTAAATTTTCGAGTAAAGGAGTATGCTAATGCTAATGTTGTTATGGTAAATTTTGAAGGTATAAGATGATTTTTATAAAGGGTAAAGAATAGAATTGTTTTAAAGTATAAAGTGTATAGATGAAAGTTTATAACACGAATAAATTTATAGTCGATGTAAGGTAAAGTTGTTTTAAGTAGTTTATAATGTTTCGGGAAAGGGAATGTTTTGTAGAATATGATTTTAATAATGATTGATTGAGTTTAGTCTATAGATTATGTGAAGGTAAAGTTTGATATATATGAATTTGAGGTCAAGTGGTAAAAGGGAATAGTATAACTGATGGAAGGTAAAAGGTGCTATATCAAAATGTTTAAGATTGAGCTGTTTAAGCTCAGTGGGGTTTTTTATTTGAAGTGGGGCTGAAGCCTTTTTTTCTGATTGATGTCATATATGACGAGTCGCTTGTAACAGCTGTTAGCTTTTGACCTATTTATTTCAAAACTCATGAACATTTTCACCTGGAAATAGCTCATCGGTAACGACATGTCTCGTAGATGAATTGTGGATGTGATGCATCGGTCTATAGGGGCGGGTGCGGGAGGTTTGTTTTAAACCCAGGTAGAGGGATTAAAAAAAAAAAAAGGAAATAGGAAAAAATTAATTTTTTTTCCTTCTACCCAGCTTTTTTAAAAAATTTTTTGGGGAACCCCCAAATGAAAGGATACGTTTTTAGTGCAAAAATTAAAGGCATGAATGGTTGTATAGGGGCAAATTTGTATAAGGGCATAAAGGGTTGTATAAGGAAAACGGAAGAATGGGGAAATTTGGTTTAAAAAGGGGTAAGGTTAAAAAGGGTTCGAACTTTAAAGAGCATAAATTTATTGTATGAGGTAAAGGTAAAGGGCAGAAGTTTGAATGAGGGTCAGAGTGGTTGAAAGAGGCTAAAGGGTTGTTTATAGGCAAAAGCGG
>CM054138.1:83541202-83568702 GCA_028751875.1 Rapana venosa | reverse complement strand
ACACACACACACACACACACACACACACACACACGAGTAAAAGACACTGCAGAGAACGGGACCAAGAAGAGGCAGCAGAAAAATGCGGAGGTGTTTTCTAGGGTGTTGAGACCCCATGGAGCGAGATAGAAAGACGGGGTGGTGGTGGGTGGTGGTGGGTGGAGTGCTGTGACTGAGAGAGAGAGAGAGAGAGAGGAGGGGGGGGGGGGGGGCGTGGAGAAGAGGAGAGGAAGGAGAGGAAGACAAGGACTGGAGGAGGCGGGGGCGACGCCAGCCTGTGTGGGAATGCACTCTCCTCTGTTGACTTTCATGTCGCAGTCAATGCGGCGCTGACAGGCTCCTGTGAAAAGCATACCCTGCCCCGCATGGCTCGTCCTGCCATATCCTACACACACCCTGCTGCGCTGCTCTGTGCTGTGCTGTGCTGTGCTGTGCTGTGCTGCTCTGCTCTGCTCTGCTGCTCTGTGCTGTGCTGCTCTGTGTTGCGCTGCGATTTGCTGTGCTGCGCTGCGCTGTGCTGTACCTCCAGCTCTTGTGGCGGCCTCAGGCCTTGTGGTCGGAGCTGGGGGCGCCCTGTGCCGTGCTGGTGATCGGCTTTGCGCCAGATTGGGGTCAAAGCCGCCGGCGGGTTATTTTGATAGGGGGAGGTTTGAAGTTGGCGTGGGAGAAGTTGGGATTAATTTTAAAGGCAAGAAGTGTGGATGATGGGGTGGTGAACTAGGTCAACAGTCGTGCTGTTGTTGTTGTTGTTGTTGTTTGTTGTTGTTGTTGGGTGGTGGCAAGAAGTGTGGATGATGGGGTGGTGAACTAGGTCAACAGTCGTGCTGTTGTTGTTGTTGTTGTTGTTGTTGTTGTTGTTGGTGGTGGCAAGAAGTGTGGATGATGGGGTGGTGAACTAGGTCAACAGTCGTGCTGTTGTTGTTGTTGTTGTTGTTGTTGTTCAGGGGTGGCAAGAAGACAGTAAAAAAAAAAAGAAAGAAAAAAAAGACTTTTCAGGATGTAAGAGTGTTGGGTTTTGTGTGTCGGTGTTTAAATAATAGTCCAGATGCTAGAGAATTTTATGAAGAGAATAATTATACAGGCTAGACATCTGTCAGGGGGAACGGGGTGTCAAAGACAAAAACAAAACAACAACCAACATATAACAAACGAAATAATCCCAACCTAGCGTTTGTAACTTTAAAAACAACAACAACAACAGCAAAGCTTAAACCACCATCAGCACCAAACAAAGGTGTGTGTATGGTGGTGGTGGTGTGTGTGTGTGTGTGTGTGGGGGGGGGGGGGGGGGGTTGAGGCAGCGTGAAGCATGGTCCAGACCATAGTTACCCCAGCCAGGCTACACTTGCCCCAAACCCCAAAGTGCTGACGCTTCTCCATGACCACTGGGCCTTGGTGAGGTCACCCAGCCTGACGTCATCAGTGCTGGAGATGCTTTGTGTCATCACTGCTAGGCCTGAGCTTTGTGTGTCAAGGCTAGGCCTGAGCTTTGTGTGTCAATGCTAAGCTTTGTGTGCCAAGGCTAGGCATGGGTTTTGTGTGTCAGGCTAAGCATGAGCTTTGTGTGTCAGGCTAGGCACGAGCTTTGTGTGTCAGGCTAGGCATGAGCCATACAGCCGAAGCTGCTGCAGCTGCCACACTTTTTCCCAGTCAGTTTTGCGAGATTGTCAAAATGCTTGGTGGAGAGGGAAGGGCCTGACCATTCCTGGGTCAGTGTGCCCAGGAGAGGCTGCCTGACCAGAGGGCACTGCCGTGCCGACACCACGCACTCCTGCCCAAGTCAGAGAAGTCCGGCCAACAGGAAAGCCTTGAACTAGAGGCTGGCAGGCAGGGCACGGGAAGAGCAGCGCCGCCCCACCTGGGTCAACAAGTGACATAACTTGTGTGCTGCCCGGGCTCTTCAACAGTCACCTCCCTTGAGCGCCCAGGAACTAGGCTGGGCCCGAGTTGCGGGCCCTGTTTGCCCAGAGCGGAGGGAAGGGTCAGCGGTCAGTCAGTGACAGTGTGGCCGCGCCGCCAGCCCCGGCCAGACAAACAAGGCTGCCCATTACACCAGGCAGACCTACATGCACGCCCCCACACCGCCAAGGGTTTGCGGACATTCACACTGGAATGTGATCACGCCACAAACAAGCGCCAACAACCAACCCGAGCGCGTCCGCACGCTCGCTCGTGTGCACACACACACACACACACACACACGCACGCACGCACGCACGCACGCACGCACACACACACACACACTTCATCAATAAAACTCAGACCTTTCTCTGAACGTATCCCGACTATCATGCATATTGCTACAGACTTGATCAAGCGTGTGCCTGTAGACAGCAGAATGCAAGCCTCATGGGCTGGCAGCCTCTGTCCTGGAGTCAATGGGCCATTGAAAGCCACACTGTATGATAACAAACACGCGCTAGTGCAGAGGTGAGAGAAATAACTCGGGAGTGGTGGACCAATAACTGGAAGGACTAACAACTGCTTGAGCATACCGACCATTGGACAGACGCTATAGCCGAGTGGTTAGGACCGTTCGACTTCAGTCCCATGGGTCATGAAGCTGTCTGGTGAATTAAGGGTGGAGATGCTTACAATCTCCCAGGTCAACTTCAAGTGCAGACCTGTCATTGTTTTAGTTCCCTGTATGTATATTATAACCACATGCAGAAGATCAGCTATGCACGCTGAAGATCCTGTGGTCATTCATGTCGGTGTTGGGTGGATTACGGAAACACAAACACACCCAGCATAATGACACCCCCAGATGGGAAAGTGGCTAGGGGTGTATACACAGTGTCACCATGGGGAAGGCACTACTGAGGAACTAGCTGAGGATGCAGATCATGGGCGGACTGTCAGCCAGCACTGCCTGGAGTGGAGTAGTGACACCACCCAGTGCCCAGGTGACCACACCTGCAAGCTGCACACCCATGTCCCCTGTCCACTGCCTTTTACCTTATGCTGTACTATACTACTGCACTGTACTGTATTACTGTACTACTGTACTGCACTGTATTACTGTACTACTGTACTATACTGTACTACTGCACTGTATTACTGTACTACTGTACTGTACTGTACTACTGCACTGTATTACTGTACTACTGTACTGTACTGCACTGTATTACTGTACTACTGTACTGCACTGCACTGTACTACTGTACTGTACTACTGTACTGTACTACTGTACTAATGCACTGTATTACTGTACTACTGTACTGTACTACTGTACTAATGCACTGTATTACTGTACTACTGTACTGTACTACTGTACTGTACTACTGCACTGTATTACTGTACTACTGTACTGTATTACTGTACTACTGCATTGTACTACTGTATTACTGTACTACTGTATTACTGTACTACTGTATTACTGTACTACTGTATTACTGTACTACTGTATTACTGTACTACTGTATTACTGTACTACTGTATTACTGTACTACTGTACTGTCGTCTGTAGCCTCCCTGCTTTGAGTGGCAAGACGCCTTGAGAAGGTCAGACAGACAGACAGACAGACAGACAGACAGACAGCGCTGTATCCCTCCCTGCACAGTCAGACAGACAGACAGACAGACAGACAGTGCTGTATCCCTCCCTGCACAGACAGACAGACAGACAGACAGACAGCGCTGTATCCCTCCCTGCACAGTCAGACAGACAGACAGACAGACAGACAGCGCTGTATCCCTCCCTGCACAGTCACAGGCTGATGCCGGTGCTGGCTTTCTACAGCACTTGATGTCCGCACAAAAAACCACTGGTCTGCAGAGAAAAAACACCAGAAAGTTTCTCTTCCGTTTAAGTGCACTTTATTTGTGTGTGTACACTGCACTCGGCCAGAATGAGAGCGTTGAGATCATCGCTGTTAGTGGGTTGCAGTTTTGAAGTTGTGATACTTTTCTTTCCTTCTAAACACTGTTTTATTCATTCCTTTTTTCCCTTTTAGAAGAACACGACTAGCCATCGTTACTCACAACCTAAAAGCTTTTTCTGTCTGCCACCCCCTCCCCCACCTCTCTCTCTGGCTGTGGAAAAACTATTGTCTGATCTTTGGAAATGTTATCATGTTGGTTGGACTTGCAATGTTTTGGTGGTGTGTTTTTTTTCCTTTTACAAGTCGTTTTATTCACACGACAGTTTGGCCCCTTTCAGAATTATGGGGCTATGGCCTTAATGGACAAGCCATCAGAAGTTTCAACCCTCTCCCTCCCGCCCTCCCTCTCTCTCTCTCGTTTTTGTCATTGTCTTTACCATGTCTTTTCCCCTTAGTACTTTCCTGTCAGTATGTGGGAGAAAAACACAACTGAAAACAGTGAAGGCAAGAAATGTGAATTGGGGCTGGACCTCTGGCCTGCACCACCCTGCACTAGCTGCTACAGCAGTAGCCTAGTGGCAGCAGTTCCCTTACAACCACTCATAGCTGGCGGTTGGACCAGGGGGAGGTGGGGGATTGGGGAGGGGGTGGGGGTAAACAAGGCCCCCTCTGGTTGGCTGAATCAACACGAGGCGTAACCTACG
This sequence comes from Rapana venosa, assembly GCA_028751875.1. Classification (NCBI taxonomy): domain Eukaryota; kingdom Metazoa; phylum Mollusca; class Gastropoda; order Neogastropoda; family Muricidae; genus Rapana; species Rapana venosa. Next base: position 83,564,174 of record CM054138.1, on the reverse strand, counting down.
TGTCTGAATTGGACACCTAAAAGCCAGAGAGAGAGAGAGAGAGAGAGAGAGAGCAACCTTTTTTTCCTCCACTTAGCAATTTAACGGGAACTCCTTTTTCTTTCTGTCTTCTTAGCTTTTGTGTGTGTGTGTGTGTGTGTGTGTGTGTGTGTGTTGTCTGTCTCTCTCTCTCTCTCTCTCTCTCTTCTCCTCTCTCTCTCTCTTCTTCCTCTCTCTCTCTCTCTGTCTGTCTGTCTGTCCCTTTCCTGGCGCGCACAGTAGTGCTGCCTGGTGTCTTCAGTTCTCCTGACTGCAGGAGATGTGCCGCCAGAATATTGCATTGTGCTCTCTTTTGTTTGAAGAAAACGGTTTTGAAGCTAGGCAAGACGAAATTCCCGTCAAGTGAAATATACTCCCTCCCCCCACCCCACCCCCGCCTTTTCTTTAACCTTGATATCGATGTGACGGGAAATAGTAAACCCATTTTCTGACGTTGATATCTGTGTGAGGGGCAGGGGAGAGGAGAGGAGAGACCCCCCCCCCCCCTCCCCCTCTACCTCTGTGGACAGACAGCTCAACTAAGGGCTACAGGTAACAGGGAAGAGAATGGACATAGCCTGGGCTGTTTGGACATGTAGGGGAGGGGGGTACAGGTAGAGGGGTGGGGGGGCAGTGCCGGTATGTGTGTATGTGTACACAAGGCGAAGGGTACCGCCAGAGGGGGGGACTATAACGGACCCGGGTTGTGGCCAGTTTTCCTCCCCAGTCCATTATGTGGTCAGGCAAGTGAAGTTGGTCAAGTGAAAACAGCGGGCCTGGCAGGAGAGGGGGGGGGGGGGGGGGGGGGGGGGGGGGGGGGGGGGGGGGGGGGGGGGGGGGGGGGGGAGGGGGGGGGGGGGGGGGGGGTGGGGGGGGGGGGGGGGGGGGGGGGGGGGGGGGGGGGGGGGGGGGGGGGGGGGGGGGGGGGGGGGGGGGGGGGGGGGGGGGGGGGGGGGGGGGGGGGGGGGGGGGGGGGGGGGGGGGGGGGGGGGGGGGGGGGGGGGGGGGGGGGGGGGGGGGGGGGGGGGGGGGGGGGGGGGGGGGAGAGGGGGAGAGGGGTGTACAAGGTACCACAGTTCCTCCACTGCACACTGGGTGTGTGTGTGTGTGTGGGGGGGGGGGGGGTTCTGTTTTTGTGTGTGTTTGGAACAAGTTATTGTTGATATGTTGTTGCTGATGGCAATGGAGTGATGCTGATGTTCTTTACATCCTGGAAAAAAAGTGTACCACTCTATAGGAAGTAACATCATAATACCCCCTCTCTTCTCTCCTCTCTCTCTCTCTCTCTCTCTCTCAGATATCTCTCTTCTATATATATATATAAAAATATATATATATATATATATAAAATAGAAAATAGATAGATAGATAGATAGATAGATTAGATAAGTTGCGATTTGTTTTTAAAAAGTTGACATTCTTCTCCATTGACAATGACAGGTAGCTTTGTGTTACATTTTTCAGTTAAAACTGTTGAAAGTGTTTGAATACTGAACAATTCTTCATTCCCGTTTCTAAAGGGTTTCCATAGTATCCCTGTATCAGCCCAGGATTGTCAACACCTGAAGATCTGCGCTGTTAAGTTTTTTTTCGCTTCTTTTATCATTATTTTTTTCTCTTTTCCCCCCAGAAGTTTGGTGGGGGTTTTGTTGATGTTGCATGTTGAACCCTCTACCTGGTCAGGTTGTGCTGTAGTCAGATGTCTGAGGGAATCGGAGGTCTGGTGGTTAAAATGGCTCAGCTGGAGTTACAGGTTTGAATCCCTTCCCTCCTTGTGGATTGGCGTGGGGATTATCACTCTCTGCCTGGTGGACCTGCTGGCACAGTGGCTAGTGTCTCCATCACCTTCACAAGCTCCGTGCTGGCACAGTGGCTAGTGTCTCCATCACCTTCACAAGCTCTGTGCTGGCACATTGGCTAGTGTCTCCATCACCTTCATAAGCTCTGTACTGGCACAGTGGCTAGTGTCTCCATCACCTTCACAAGCTCTGTGCTGGCACAGTGGCTAGTGTCTCCATCACCTTCACAAGCTCTGTGCTGGCACAGTGGCTAGTGTCTCCATCACCTTCACAAGCTCCGTGCTGGCACAGTGGCTGGTGTCTCCATCACCTTCACAAGCTCCGTGCTGGCACAGTGGCTAGTGTCTCCATCACCTTCACAAGCTCCGTGCTGGCACACAGAAAATGTAGTGTTTAGCTTTCCATGGTTTGTCCCCATTTCGTCAGTGGCTGCAACTTGAACATTACATGATACCTAGCCTACAAACTGGCCGAGTGTGATGTGTGACGCTTGCTTGGCAGATGGAAAGACGATGACAATGAAGAAACAAGGAATGGGGAATCCAAGCGCTTTGATTTGTTGTTGTTTTTTTTACAAGATTCAGCGCTATATAAATTGCATATATTATTATTATTATTATTAATCCCACGTGGTAACAAACAAATGGTGATGGTGACAACTTGGCCGTGAAGAATAAAGGGGAATGAGAGAGGGTGGGGAATGAGAGAGGGTGGGGAATGGGGCACCGTAGCCAGGAGAAGCCAGCTGAGACTGCTCTTGCAGACATACACTGGAATACAATAGCGCTCACGCACACGCGCGCCACACACACACACACACACACACACACACACACACACACACACACACACACACACACACCACGCACACAAAACTCCCCCTGTGGCAAGGTGAGAGAGGGGGGCCTTGAATGACCAACCCACAGAGAGAGCGGCGTGCATGCTGCCTGTCTGCCTGTCTGCCTGTCTGTCTGTCTGTCGGTCTGTCCACTCAGGAGTCGAGGGGGGGGGGGGGGGGGGGGGGGGGGGGGGAGGGGGGCAAACTGTCGTCTTGACATCTGTCATCGGGCCGGCAGGGGCCCAAGTGGAGGCTATTGTCCACCCTTTAACCCACCCCGGGTGCCTTTCCCCGCTGTGTTTTTCCAGGCGCGCTTTGCAAGTTTTTCTTGCCCTCTCTGGCCATTCTTCCACCACCACCCCTCCAACACCCCCCCCCCCCCCTCTCTCTCTCTCTCTCGTTTTCTTCCCTCCTGTCTTCTAGAGGTGGGTAATGGTGGTGGTGGTCGAGTGCCACCCAAGGTCTGGTGGTGAGGGGCTAAGAGGGAGAGAGGGATAGAGAGAGAGGGGGGGAGAGAGGGATAGAGAGAGAGGGGGGGAAGAGGGGATAGAGAGAGAGGGGGGGAAGAGAGGGTAGAGAGAGGGGGGGAAGAGAGGGATAGAGAGAGAGGGGGGGGGGAGGGAAGGAGAGAGGGGGGGGAGAGGGGGGGGAGAGGGATAGGGAGAGGGGGGAGAGAGAGGGAGAGAGAGAGAGAGAGAAGTCAGGGTGCATGTCTATATCTGTTTCAGAGTATAGTGTGCCGAGGAGTAGATAGAAGTGTACTGTTGTAATGTGTTGTAGTGTGGTGTCTTGTATAAGGCAGTGTTGTTGTATGGCAGTGTGTGTTGTAGTTTCTTGTGCTGGGCTGCATCGCATTGTATACCAGTTAGGGAGGCTTCTCCATCTTGTTCAAGCCAACAGTGCTGGTCCACATGATAGAAACAAAGAAACACACAAATGAAAACAGTGTACCCCCCATCCACAGTGGTAGAGTGGTGTTTGACCCTGTTGTATTGGACCATCACACAACAGTCCTGCAGCTAGTACGTCAGTGAACAACGGGCTCAGAGCTTGTAGCCTGCTCAGTCTGATGGACATATTGTTAACAAACCAATGCAGTGACCCAAGTTTATGGAAAACGTGACATTTTACAAGGACAAATCGAAACTAGGTAGTAAAACATCATCAGTAATCGATAATTATTACCGCGATCAGGGTGGTATCTCTCAGCTAGATAAAAAATATATCAATGAAATACATGACATGGCAAAGCTGTCAATTTGTGACATATGAATTTTGTCTGCTGAGCAAATATATGCGTGGAAATGCCCATACATTGCAAAGCTGTTCCTGCCCAGCACACTCCCCCCCCCCCCCCCCCCACACAGCTTGAGAGGAGAGTGCAGGCTCTGTTTTGCTAAGTTTGGGTCCGTAGTTGTCTTTGCTCGAGTTGTCTTTTCTTTTCTTTTTTTTCCAGAAGAAAGCACATTAATTTTTAGTATTTGCTACTTCTATAAAGCGCCCAACTCTGCTGCAGTAATGCTGCTGCCCTCTAAAGCTCTAGCCTGACAGTGCTGCAGTAATGCTGCTGCCCTCTAAAGCTCTAGCCTGACACTGCTGCAGTAATGCTGCTGCCCTCTAAAGCTCTAGCCTGACAGTGCTGCAGTAATACTGCCCTCTAAAGCTCTAGCCTGACACTGCTGCAGTAATGCTGCTGCCCTCTAAAGCTCTAGCCTGACTCTGCTGCAGTAATGCTGCAGTAAAGCTCTAGCCTGACAGTGCTGCAGTAAAGCTCTAGCCTGACAGTGCTGCAGTAAAGCTCTAGCCTGGCAGTGCTGCAGTAAAGCTCTAGCCTGACAGTGCTGCAGTAAAGCTCTAGCCTGACAGTGCTGCAGTAAAGCTCTAGCCTGACACTGCTGCAGTAAAGCTCTAGCCTGACACTGCTGCAGTAATGCTGCTGCCCTCTAAAGCTCTAGCCTGACACTGCTGCAGTAATGCTGCTGCCCTCTAAAGCTCTAGTCTGACACTGCTGCAGTAATGCTGCTGCCCTCTAAAGCTCTAGCCTGACACTGCTGCAGGAGTTGTTCAGCAGAACAAGCCACCGAAGCCCATGATAACTAACAGCAGTCCCTGCAGAAGACCACAAAACGGCACCCCCCCCCCCCCCCCCCCACTCCCGCCCCCACCCAGACGATTAATTACCTCATCTTGTTCCCATTGCTCAGATCCATGTAGAACATCCAGAGAGAGAGAGGGGGGGGGGGGGGGGGGGGGGTAGGAGGGAGCAATTATGAGCAGCGATTCAATTTACCCGGAACCACAAACCAGCCCAGTGGAGTGAGAGGACAGATTCGCAGAGCGGAGGCTGTGATACCCCGGGGACTGATTTCTGCACGGGGCTTTTCTTGTGGCGGCAAAGCGTTCGTCAACACCACCACCCAATACAGTTAATTAATTTCCCCATTGCCAGTTCGCACGAGCAGTTCCCCAGTCTGCCCACTCTCCGCCATGACGCTTGCCGCGCAGTGTCGTGTCGTGTTGTGTCGGGCGCTGCCATTGGTGGACAGCTCGCACTTCCTGTTGCCCTTGTGGCTGGGGGTTGAACTTGCACTGTTCCTTTTTCATCAGCGGAAGTTAGAGCCGGCACTGGGCGGGAAAATGAGGAAGGGGGAGGGGGAGGAGGAGGGGAAAAATGGCGAGTTGAAGTGTTTGCACACGGTTCCAGTGTTGATTAGCCTGTGTCCACACGCCTTTCACTCTGCCCCCTTGTGCCCACCCCTCCCCTCCTTCCTTCCTTCCTTCCCTAAAGCCACTGACACAACAACCTCCTGACACGTCGAGGCTCTCTGTCTCTCTATCTCTGTCTCTCCTTCCGTCGCTCTCTCTCTGTCTCTCTCTCTGTCTCTGTCTCTTTCGTTTCTGCAAAGATCACCCCCCCCCCCCCTCCCTCCCAGGAAAGGAGTAGGGGTAAAGGTGTTGCTGGACAGCTGAGACAGAATTTATTTTCCGTTTGTGCCCCCCCCCCCTCCCCCACTCTCCAATAGTGATGTAGCCTTTTAATTAAGACAGTATTCAAACCTTTGGTTTATAGTTGCTTGGGGAAGGGGGGAGGGAGGCATGTTGCTGTGGGGTGCTGAACATCGCTGAAATCTATCTGCTGGCCACAGTGACTGACGTCTGAGATGAGATGAATGGTCTGTGCTGCTGTAAGTCATGGAGATGGTGAGATGATTGGTCTGTGCTGCTGTAGGTCATGGAGATGGTGAGATGAATGGTCTGTGCTGCTGTAGGTCATGGAGATGGTGAGATGAATGGTCTGTGCTGCTGTAGGTCATGGAGATGGTGAGATGAATGGTCTGTGCTGCTGTAGGTCATGGAGATGGTGAGATGAATGGTCTGTGCTGCTGTAGGTCATGGAGATGGTTGGAGATGAATGTTGTGCTGCTGTAGGTCATGGGAAGATGGTGAGATGATGTCTTGCTGCTGTAGGTCAGGGAGATGGTGAGATGAATGGTCTGTGCTGCTGTAGGCATGGAGATGCTGAGATGAATGGTCTTTTGCTGCTGTAGGTCATGGGAGTGTTGGATGATGGTCTGTGCTGCTGTTAGGTCATGGAGATGGTGAATGTGAGATGAATGGTCTGTGCTGCTGTAGGTCATGGAGATGGTGAGATGAAATTTGGTCTGTGCTGTGTAGGTCATGGAGAGGGTGAGATGAATGGTCTGTGTGCTGTAGGTCATGGAAAATGGTGGGGAAAGATGGTCTGTGCTGCTGAGGTCATGGAGATGGTGAGATGAATGGTCTGTGCTGTGTAGGTCATGGAGATGCTGATGGTGAGGATGATGGTCTGTGCTGCTGTGGTTTATGGAGATGGGTGAGATGAATGGTCTTGTGTGCTGTAGGTCATGGAGATGCTGATGGTGAGATGAATGGTCTGTGTGCTGTAGGTCCGAAAGTGAGATGAAAGGTCTGTGTTGTGTAGTCATGGAAGTGCTGATGGTGAGATGAAAGGTCTTGCTGCTTAGGTCACGGAAAAGCTGAGGCATGAGTTGGATGGATGGATAACTTTAAGATTTATGTATTCCCCTTAAATCTTGCAGATTGGAAAGGAATGGATTAAAAACGTTTCTACTATTTCCTAACCCCCCCCCTTTCCCTCCCCAATTTGTTTTGTATAGTGGCCAAGGCCAAAAAGTCAATAAACTTTTCCAGTGTTTTCTCTCTCTCCCCCCCCCCCCCCTCTCTCTCCTTTTATGTTTCTGTGAAACTTTGTGTCTTCGTTTTTTTTCTTCCCCCTCGAAACCTACAGAGTCTAAAGAATTCTAAAAAGAAGTCATAACTTTTGAATTCTTTTTAGATTAAAAGAATTTGAAAAAGAATCGCAAAAACATTCACAATCCCCCTTCCTCCCTCCCTTCCGGAGAGAGGAGAGAGAGAGAGAGAGAGGGGGGGGGGGGGGGGGGGGGGAACAGGGCAGGGCAGGGTATGCTACGTGGGGGCCTTGGCTGGCCCCCATTGTCACGACCGGGCGGGGGCCTTCAACAAACGCCTGCACCCGTGAATGAGCGGGGGATATTACCCCCAGCCCCCAAAAGGCCGCTTCCGACGGTTGCCTGGCTTCCCCGAGGCAGCCCGTGTGCTACACTGAATGCAGGCCGCCTTTGTCTCCCCCCCCCCCCCCCCCCCCCCCCCCCCCCCCCCCCCCCCTTTTGTTGTCTGTCTGTCGTCTTCCCTTTTTCTCTTCTTTTTCCTTTTTCTCCTCCTCTCTTTTCCTCTCTTCTCTCCTCATTGGGGGCTCGTTTCTCTCTCCGCTCTTGCTCTCTCTCTCTTGTCTTGTGGGTGGGGTGTGCCCCTCTCTCCCCCCCCCCCCCCCCTCTCTTTTCTCTCTCCTCTCTTCTCTCTCTTTTCTCTTCTCTCTCTCTGAGAGATAGAGACATTCACACAAAAAAAACCTTTCCTGCTATACTATAGTCGTGTGTGTGTGTGTGTGTGTGTGTGTGTGTGTGTGTGTGTGTGTGTGTGTGTGTGTGTGTGTGTGTGAGGATGGATAGGAGGCAGAGTGAGAGAGGGAGAGGGAGATTGCTGATGAGAAGATCGGGTGTTGGCGCACTGTTTGCTGATAGTGTAATGTTGCTCTTTTGACAATGGTCGCCACTATCTTTTTGTTCTCCTCTCTCTCTCTCTGTCTCTGTCTGAGTCTCTCTCTCTCTCTCTCTCTTTTCTCTCTCTCTCTCTCACTCACACACACAGTCACACACACACACACACACACACACACACACACACACACACACACACACACAACACACCACGACTCTATTCTATAGCATAGTAAGCAGGCAGGGTTTTTCTGTGTGACTGGGTTTGGTGGGGGTGGTGGTGGTGGTGGTGGGTGGTGGTGGTTGTGGTGGTGGTGGTGGTGTGTGGTGGTGGTTTGGTGGTGGTGGTGGTGGTGGTGTGGTGGTGGTGGTGTGGTGGTGGTGTGGTGGTGTGTGGTGGTGGTGTGGTGGTGGTGGTGTGGTGGTGGTGGTTTGGTGGTGGTGGTGGTGGTGTGTGGTGGTGTGGTGGTGGTGGTTTGTGGTGGTGGTGGTGGTGGTGGTGTGGTGGTGGTGGTTTGGTGGTGGGTGGTGGTGGTGGTGATGCCGGATGATGGTGGCGGCTTTCGCTGCTGCTGCTGCTGCTGCTGACCTGACGGCTTCTTTGACCTGCTGGCCCTGTGCAGTGCAGTGCAGCAGCTAACCCTCACCGCCACTCACCCCTGCACACAGGTGGACACTGGGGGGGGGGGGGGGAGATGGGGGAGATACCCGGGGTGACCATTCTGTCCAGAGGTGGAGGAGGGCTGGATAGAGGATGGGAGATAGGGAGCGGGGAGTGTGGGGAGGCTGTTTGGGTGGTGGTGGTGGTGGTGGTGGTGGTGGTGGTGTGGTATTTTTTTTAAAGGGGGTTGGTGTGGCGTGGAGCGAGTGAAGGTTCTGGAGGGAGGGAGGGAGGAGGTGTGGTTGGGGAGGAGGGTGTTTTGTGTTGGGTCAGTCTGTGGTTGTGTTGAGTTTTGTCAGCTCTCTCTGGTTGCAGGGTTGTGATAATGGCTGCCTTACTTCATCATTGGTAGTTTAGTTCATTGTATTGTATTTCATTGTATTTAATTTCATTGTATTTTATTTTATTTTGTTTTGCTTTGTTCGTTGTTTGTGGTTTTAAATGGAGAGGGAGGGGGGGGGGGGGGGGGGGGGGGGGGAGAAGGGGGAAGGACAAAACATTGACTCAGAGTTGTTTTGCAGGTTTCTAGTTGGTGGTGGATTCTGTGTGTGTGTGTATGTCTGTTTGTGTGCGTGCATGCGTGTGTGCACATGCGCGTGCACGCGCTGAAGCATTACTTTAAGGTAAGGGAATAGCTAAGGGTGTTATTACCACGCAGGGGATTTTTGGTTTGGTTTTTTTCTGTCTTTTGCTTTTCGTTTTCCTTATTTGTCATTCTTCCCACTATTCCATTCAGCCATCGTTCCTTTCACACAGTGGGGGTGGTGGTGTAATTTGTGCACCGTCTTGTTGCCGTAGTAGACAGTGTTACGTTATCTTTATGGTAACATTGTTTTATGGTAACATTGGTTTTATGGTAATATTGGTTTTATGGTAACGTTGTTTTTTTTATCTCCATGTACTTGTATACATTGTTACATTGTTGCCTGTATGCGTTGTCGCATTGTTACCTGTGTACATTGTTGTGTTTATACATTGTTACATTGTTGCCTGTATGCGTTGTTGCATTGTTACCTATGTACATTGTTGTGTTTATACATTGTTACATTGTTGCCTGTATGCGTTGTTGCATTGTTACCTGTGTACATTGTTGTGTTTATACATTGCTACGTGATTCTGCATTGTTACCACGCTGATGACGCGATGATGTGATCGTTGTTGTCATTGTTGGTGTTGTTATTGGTGCAGGTGTGGTTCAAGAACCGACGCGCCAAGTGCCGGCAGCAGCAGAAGGCGCAGGACCAGAAGAAGCAGCAGAGCGGGGGAGGGGGGGCTCCCACCTCCTCCTCCTCCACCCCCACCACCACCACCGGCAGCGGGTGGCGGGGTAGGGGCAGGCAACCCCAACAGCGCGGGGGGCAGCAGCGGCAGCAGCAGCGGCAGCAGTCCCCCCTCCGCTGGCTCCGGAGCCAGCCCCAAGACGGTCAAGGTCAGCAAGTCCCCGCCCCCGCCCTCCGCGCTGCCGCCCTCAGCCCCCTCGCCGCAGGGGCCCCAGGCCTACAAACCGCCCCCAGCCATGGCGCCCTCCCCGCCCAGCAGCAGCAGCCTGGGGGCCGGGGGGCTGTCTGTGGGGGCCTCGGGCTCCATCTGGAACCCCCTGGGCAACTCCCCCGGCGCCGACATGCTGGGCAACGGCTCCTGCATGCAGCCCCGCGGCGCGGCCTACGGCCACCACATGGGGGGCGGCTACGGGGGCCAGCAGCCGGCCACGGCCTACTCTCCCGCCGCGCAGAGCGGGTACAGCCACCACGGCTACTACGGCAACATGGCGGACTACGTGTCGCCCATGCCGCTGCCCAACAACCCGCACTCCCTGGCGCAGAGCTACCACAGCCACAACGCCATGGCGCTGGGCAACGGCCAGCTCACCCACATGACCTCCCACTACGGCGCCCTCCCCGCCAACGGCAACGGCCTGGGCGCCATGAGGCCCGCGGCCAACGGAGACTGTCTGGAGTACGGCAGCCCCAACAAGGACGGCAGCAACGCTTGGCCCCCCAGGTTCCAGAGCCTCTAAACCACCCCCCCCCCCCTTCCCCCCACCCCTTCCTCCTCCTCCACTACTGCCATGTCCCCAAGTGCGGCATCCTGGACACGGAGGTCAGCGGCCGGACAGACAGACAGCCAGACAGACAGACAGACAGCCAGCCAGCCAGACAGACAGACAGACAGCCAGACAGCCAGCCAGCATGCAGCTGGTGTAGTAGTGTCTCATTCCCCGCTGGGGGTTTCCATGTCTCATCGTGGCTCAGAGCTGTGGGGGAGGGAGGGAGGGAGGCCTGCAGAAGGAATGTCTGCCTGGTGAGGGAGGAGGACCCCTCACTGCCTGTGTGCAGTCAGTTCTGACCACTGTGACGTGTTGCTTGTCGTGACGTCATTCCCGTGTCCTGTCATGTCCAGCCTCACCAGCGATCTTGTCTTGGGGTGTTCCCTTTCCCAGGGCCAGCAAGTCCTGGCCATGGCCTGTCCATACCTTTTGCGGCTTGTTTTGGTTGTTTTGTTTTTTGACCCGATGCGAAGTTGGGTCATCTAGCTTTGAAAATTTGTTAAGTCGAAAGTCGAATTTAGGAAATGACTTGGGGGTTGTGGGAATAGACTTTAATCATCAGTCAGCAAGTATTTTTTTAGAATACTAGAATCAAAGAAAAGCACCTTAAAGCACGTTTACTCCAAGGTAGTGTGGGAAGGATGAAAACCGCTGACGGCACAGCACCAGCAGGACAGCCGAGGCCGAAGGGAAGGACAGCTGAGGGAAGCTGGACAGCTGAGGGAAACAGGACAGCTGAGGGAAACAGGACAGCTGAGGGAAACTGGAAGCTGGACAGCAAAGGTCACACCCTCTTGCCAGGCAGGGAGACAGACACCCCCTTCACCTCCAGGACCCTTGCCCATCCTTGTCAGGCATGATGCTGGCTGCTGTACTGACTGGAGGGGGACAGTCCTGTCCTGGACCCTTGTTGTTGTTGTTGTTGCACTGGAAGCCACACAGACAGACAGACAGACAGGCAGACAGACAGACAGACAGACACAGCAACAAGTCCACGGTTCTCAGGCCTTCCTTCCCTCCTTCCTTCCCTCCTTCCCTCCTTCCCTCCTTCCTTCCTCCCTTCCTTCTCTCCCTCCTTCCTTCCCCTTCCCTCCTTCCTTCCTTATTTCCTTCCCTCCCTCCTTCCTTCCCTCCTTCCTCCTTCCTTCCTTCCTTCCTCCTTCCTCTCCTTCCTTCCTTCCTTCCTTCCCTTCCTTCCTTCCTTCCCTCCTTCCTTCCTTCCTTCCCTCCTTCCTTCCTTCCCTCCTTCCTTCCTTCCTTCCTTCCCTCCCTCCTTCCTTCCTTCCTTCCTTCCTTCCTTCCTTCCTTCCTTCCTTCCTTCCTTCATGTTGAGCCCACGTTGTTGTGTACTCTTCTAATGAAGAGATAATGAAGAAGATGATGATGATGAAGATAATTATTATGACTATTTGTCATTTTGTTGTTTGTTTCTTTGTTCGTTCATTAGGCCTTGCTTTGGCTGTGCAGGTTGTTCCATCACGTTGTGGACAGTGTTTCATAAACACGGAGACTGTTTCATGAACTGAATTTTTTTTGTTTGTTTCATAAACACGGAGATTGTTTCATAAACATAGAGATTGTTTCATGAACGTGGAGATTGTTCCATGAACGTGGAGATTTGTTAGTTTCATGTGCTGTGGGGATCTTGTTTGATATCAGTGTGGAGTTGGTTTCGTGAAGGTGGAAATCATGACTCATAAACACGATGTTTGTTAATTGGAGTCTGTGCGGAAACACTCCCCCAGCCTTCTTCAGTACTTCTGTTGAAATGTTGTATGTCACGTGTGTGTCACGTGATGCCCAGGAACCATTGTCTCCCAACACTCGGTGTGTGTGTGTGTGTGTGTGTGTGTGTGTGTGTGTGTGTGTGCGCGCTGTTGTGTGCTGTTGTGCGCGCCATGTGTGCGACGTTGTGCCAGCCATCGATGTGAACAGACTGTCAGCCATCCTGTGAACAGACTGTCAGCCATCCTGGAACAGACTGGTCAGCCATCCTGTGAACAGACTGGTCAGCCATCCTGGAACAGACTGTCAGCCTCAGCCATCCTGTGAAAGACTGTCAGCCATCCTGTGAACAGACTGTCATCCTTTCCTTGTGACGCACAGCATCATGTCTGTGAACTGCAACCATCCTTGAACCCAGCCTTCAGCCCCTCCTGAAAGGGCCCATGCATCGCATGTGAACAGCAGTAGCTCGTGAACGCCTTCACCACCTAACCAGCTGTCACCACCAGTGCACACCTTTCAGCCATCAGTACACTGTCACCTTCTTAACAGACTCAGGCATGCGTCAACTGTGCTATAGTGCAACTGTCGCAGATCGTGAAGACCCCATCCCTCAACATACCTGTGCGCCAGCAGATCAGTGCTGACCACTGCAGATCACCCCCAGGCCCCCGGCCTGCTGACCCACAAAAGGAGGGTGAAGGCCGAAAGCAACATCAACCACTACTGGTGTGCCCGTCCCTCCCCCCACCTCTACCAGTCGGGCCGGGAGGGGGGCGGGTGGGGTGCGGGGGGTTCTGTGCGTCGTGGCTTCTCCGGCTGGTCCGCAGTGCTGCGCGATCGACCAAACAGACGTGGCATGCGTGGAGTCCCGTCAGCACTCTGCGTAGGCCAGGCAGGCTGCGGTAATGGCGAGAGCGTCGCCTGCTGGGCTCCCCCACACACTGTGTGCGGGCTGCAGGGATGAGAGGTGTGAGTGACGGGGAGGGGGGTGAGGGGGGTGTTGGGGTGAGGGGGTGTGGGGTGAGAGGTGGTGGTGGCTTCATCCCCGCTGCACGGCCAGCAGTGGCAGAGGTCTTCAGACCAAACCAGAGGCCTGGAGTGGTGTGGAGTGGAGTCGTCATGCCCCCTCTCTGGGGGCCGGCAAGTCTGCAGGCTTAATGTGCGTGCCTGTCTCCGCCTGCTGGGTCTGCCGCGGCTGAGGAGCCTGGGGGATGACTGAAGGGACTGTGTGCGCTCTTTGACAGACAGGTGTGAAAGCTCTGCAGGAGGCCAGAGGGAGAGCAGCGCACATGGACTTGTCAAGAAGAAGGGAGGGGTGGGGTGGGGTGGGGTGGGGAGATCTGGAAAGTTACTGTTTATGAATCAATGGTTTTCAGACTTGGTTTCTGACTTGGCTGAGGTTGTCACGGGTAATTGAAAACTTGTAGAAACTATTTCAAGCAGGATGTTTTATGCCTTTTTTCAGTTTTCCTTGAATTGCAGGTAACTAATACGAACTGGTTTAATTAACCAACCATAAGCAGCAAAACGCTATAAGAGGCAACAAATGTATCGTTATTCTATGACTTGAAAACAAAAAATAGCTTGAGGTTTTATTGCACACTGTGAAGACAGACAGACAGACAGACATACAGACAGACTTCACACGCCTGTGAAACATGATTCATGTGAGCAACACCAGCCCAGCATAAGCATCGTCAGCACACTTTCTGGCATATTGCATGACCTCTGCAATCTTACTTTTCACATAATATGTTGCCACACAATGGATCATATTCATGCAGATATAATGTATCTGTGCTGGAGAGATGCTATCCACGCAGCATATGGTGTATCCGTGCAAAGATAAAGTTTTTGTACCAAAGAAGGTTTGGAGTGACAATCCCGTCTCAGCCATTGGCTGTGATGTCATGTGACTGACACGTCATCGTGACGTTTGCTGGGTTTTTTGTCTGTGTGTCACTGCAGTCAATGGTTAACAGCGAACATGAATAGCTAATCTGCAGTTAAATCTTTTTTTTTTTTTTTTAACGAATTCAGTCTGTGACGAACATTTTTAAATTTGGAACTCTCTTTGTTGTTGTTATATGATTTTTATGTCCGTTGTTGCATCAAAAGTAATCGTGACATTTTTATGGAATAAACGTTAATTTTAAGTATTGCGTGTTGGTAAAGTAAATCTCTCTCTCTCTCTCTCTCTCTCTCTCCTCTCTCTCCTCTCTCTCCATCCCTCTCTCCTCTCTCTCTCTCTCTCCTCTCTCTACACTACTCAATCCTTATGTGATCACCTCTCCACACACCTTGACCCCCCCCCCCACCCCCCCCCTTCCCCCAAATGGCTGTTCGTTTGTTGTTCCAACTAGGGCACACTGTCTCTGTTCTTTGCCATGCCATAATAAAAGTCGATACTGCACATGCTACTATCCTCTTTTCTGCTGCCATTTCTATTTTTTCCCATCCTCCTTCTACCCCTTCTCTCGCCTTTCTTTAGTTGCCCCCCTTCCAACTTTCCCTATCTCGTTGCTGTTCTTTCGGTACTGAGACAACAGTCTTGACCAATGGCCTACCGTAGTCAGTGTGTGTGTGTGTGTGCGCGCGCGCGCGCTGGATTTTCATGAGAAAATCTGCCGACTCACTTAGAACAGAAACAGTTCGTAAACAGTCAAAAATCAAATCTGTAGTGCATGTCTGTTACTTCTATCACAGCTCCCCCCCCCCCCCCCCCCCCCCCTCCTCCCCAATTTTTTAAAATGGAGATTATGTTGGGCTGACAGTGATGTATTGACACGATGAGCTTTTTAAAATATCTTTTTTTAAAATCTAAATATGGGATAATCTTTCACACCGTGATATAATGATAATAAAAATAAATGATAATACTTAATAATGATAATGATAATAATTATTATGATGATCATAGTCCTTTTTAATGCAGC
Organism: Rapana venosa; assembly: GCA_028751875.1. NCBI lineage: Eukaryota > Metazoa > Mollusca > Gastropoda > Neogastropoda > Muricidae > Rapana > Rapana venosa. Next base: position 83,549,069 of record CM054138.1, on the reverse strand, counting down.
AAAGATCCAGTCTTTAGCTAATGGAGATCTACCAGGGTATCACCAAAAGTGGTAATGATTTTAATGACAGGTAAAAAAAATATTTAATGATCGGCAACCCCCCAAAAAAGAATTCTAGGTAAATAAGGATTCTAAAGATAAATACTTTAACGATATGGAAATTATTTTGATGATATATAAATAATATGATAATGACAGGTAAATAATGATGATAATGATTACAATAATGGGTGAAGAAGTCTGAAAAAAAGACGTATTTTTTTTTTAAACCTAAAATTGACAAAAGTAAGAGCAAAAGAAAAAAAAAGACAAATAAAAGAGAAAAAAAGACAAGTAAGAAAAAAAAGGAAAAAAAAAAGGAAAGTAAAATCAATAAGAAAAAGATTAGTCAAAATTGCTGTTTTTATTTTCCTTCTCTCAGACTAACTGATTGCCCCCTTTCCATTTTTCCTGTGTGGTCATAATTCTGCAGTATGCTGCCCTGTGTTGTCAAAATTATACCGTATTGTGCTCTGTGTGGAAATAATGATACCGTATGGAGACTTTTCCTCAGGATAGACAGACACATTGTTCACTGTTCTAGTCGGGTTTCCTACTGTACTGTGCCCAAATCTTTTCCTGCTGAAACCAAAGCAACCACCCCCACCCCCTCGCATTTCCTTCCCATTGGGCATCCCTTGCTCCCCCCCCCCCCCCCCACTTCAATATGCAGAAAAATAGTTAAGCGATTAACCAAAAAAAAAAAAAAACACCAAGAATATCAAAAACTATTTTCCTTAAAGCAATGAATGCTTTTTTTAAATCTGAAAAACAAAACCCAGCAAGAAAACAGTAGGCACCTAATACTGTGATGAGGAGGATACATAGCAGGAGGAAGAAAAACTGACATCGTGGCTTTCGCTATCATTATTCACACACACACACACACACACACACACACACCCACACACACACACACACACACACACACACATCTTAAATGTGTTCATCATTATTCCAAGACAAAAAAAGCATAGAAATTGTGTAACTGTTTTTTCTCTCTTCTAAATGAAGTTGAAGAAGGTGGCAGGCAGGCAGGCAGGCAGCAGGAGGTGGGTCTTGTCAGGAGTGTGTAGCGGGTTCTGCTGGTCCCTCCCTCCCTCTCTCCCTCCCTGTCGTTTTGCTGTTGACTACCTGGACGACCTTCTTGTTCCGTGACAGCGAATGGAACTAGTTGATCTGATATTATGGTTATGATCACTCGTCATGATTATTATTTTTCCAATCATGATGTGCTTATGCTTCGGTTGAAAGCGGCGGGCGGTTAGTCACACGAGATTTTTTTTTGTTTTTGGTCAAAGGGAGAGATGGTGCAAAAAAGGACAAACCAAAGAAAGACAACTTTCCTAGTCAGAATGAATGAGGCCCCTTTGTTTTCAGCGCTGTTGGGGTGGGAGTTCCAGTCTCCGCGTTCCTCGTCTGCTTTGGCAGCTAGAGGTGTGGACACTGCTTCCATCAGCAACATCTTTGTTTGAGCAATGTGCAGTTTTCTTCTCCTTTAGAACAACAAACAAAATGAGCACCCCTTTCCCTTCCCCTTTTCCCCGTATGAATTTGTTTGCATGTTGTCTGTTGTTTTTGTGTGTTTTTACGGCAAACGAATTTTCGGCCGATCATCATCTACTATTGCCCCTGCCCATGATGTTGTCTTTTGAATAAAGAAATTTAAAAAAAAAAACACGACAACAGCCTTTCTCCTCCTCCTTGTTTGGTTGTTTGTTATTAAAGATGGTGTCTTTTCTTTACTCCCCCCCCCCCCCTTCCCCCAATATTTTTTCAAACCGTGTTGACGATGTTGGTCATAGCCAGACCTCCGTGACAGACTGGGTCATGGTCAAAATAGAGATTAGGAGGGGGAGAGGGGTGGCACTACAAAGGAGAAGGTTGTTGACTTTTGTGTGACTCTTTTCGGTTATCACAGCTTACTGTCGTGGTGTTTTGCATTCATGATCTGCATGATGTACATGACCCTGTTGTACGTCATAGAACACTGGTGACGTGTGTTTAGGAACACTGGCGAGGTGTAGTGTGTCATGTCATGTCATGTCATAGATCCTCTTCAGCTGCGTCATCCATTGCATTCCATTCCATTCCTTTGCATTGCATTGCGTTGCATTCCTTTGCATTGCATTGCGTTGCATTCCTTTGAATTGCATTGCATTCCTTTGAATTGCATTGCATTCCATTCCTTTGCATTCCATTCCATTGCATTCCATTTCATTCCATTCCATTCCAGCTTTATACGGAGCCAGAAGTGATGGTTCGGTCTTCAAGTGTTGATGATATCGGTGTTTTGGATTTTGTATTGGAATACATTCCGTGCATTTGTTTTTCCTGTACGTCTCTATGATATTCATTCCACGATTGAATCAATGGAGTACAAAGCGATTTGATGTGCAATGTTTGCAGCATTTATTCAGTCCACGGACTTTGCCTGCACAAAGACGTCTGATGTGAATTGCTGTATGTGAAGCTTTACTTATTTTACTCTTTTCTTTTTCACTGTGTTTCGGGGTTTTTTGTTTTTTGTTTTTTTAATTGAGCCGCGCATATCTGAGACTGTCTGCATCCTGATGCTGTGAGGTCCTATTGTGAGGTCATGTTTATTTATCCGAATGCCGACATCTGTATCTAGCTCATCATGTACAATGTGCATTTGTCTTTTTAAAAAATGTTGTTTTTTTACATGCGCTGTTTGTAAGCGCGTGTGTGCGTGACTGTATTCAGAGAGAGAGAGTGAGAGAGAGAGAGAGAGAGAGAGAGAGAGAGAGAGAGAGAGAGAGAGAGAGAGAGAGAGAGAGAGAGAGAGAGGGGAGAGGCGTTGTCAATCATGCGGAATCAATGACGTTCTCAACTACATTGTCTGGCTGAGGAGGAGGAGGAGGAAGAAGACAGACTGTGGTGGTGAGCTAGGCTGGTCGTTGGTGAGAAGAACCCTTGATAGGGTGGCTGAGGAAGATGGGGCAGGGAATCTTTTTTTTTCCAAGTGGAATTTATCATTTCCCCTTGGAGTTTGCACCTTAGATCTTCTTCAAGGGGAGAGGGGGTGGAGGGAGGGGGGGGGGGGGGTCAGTGGAGGGCTGTCACCCTGATAGAAGGAGACCGCTAGAACAGCAACAAAGACAAACAATCCACATCTACATACTCACTACACATCACATAACACACATCACAAATCACCACATCTACATAACATCACACATACACTCTACATACACATCACTCTACAGACACATCACACATACTCTACACTACACACACAATCACTCTACAGACACATCACATCTATCACTCTACAAACATCACTCTACAGACAACATCACATACACAGTACACATCTACAGACACATCACTCTACAGACACGTCACATCAGTACTCACTCTACCAGAACATCACCTACAGACACATCACATCAGTAATCACTCTACAAGACATCACACTCACTCTACAGACACTCACTCAGATCACTCTCACAGACACATCACTCTACAGACACTCACATCATATCACCTACAGACACACATCACCACAACCACTCACATATCATCACTCTACAGACACACATCACTCTACAGACACTCACATCAGTATCACTCTACAGACACACAACACCACATCACACTCTACAGACACACACTCTAGCATCACATCATACAACACTCACAAACATCACTCTACAGACACGTCACATCAGTATCACCTACAGACACACACTCTACAGACACTCACATCAATCACTCTACAGACACTCACACATCACTCTACAGACACATCACTCAGATCACTCTACAAACATCACACCACACATACACTTACAGCTCACATCTACCACGACACGTCACATCATATCACTCTACAGAACACACCACACACTCACAGAACATCACTCTACAGAACACTCACACACACACTCTCTACAGACACTCACACAGTATCACTCTACAGATACATCCACTCACAACACATCACACATCACTCTACAAACCACATCACAACCACATACTACATATACATCACTCTACAGAACACCATCGTACACATCACCTACTAACATCAGTATCACCACAGAACTACATCACTCTACAGACACACACATCACTCTACATATCACTCAACTACGACACATCACACTTCAGTATCATCACTCTACAGACACCACATCATCACTCTACAGACACATCACTCTACAGACACACTCACATCATAATCACTCTACAGAACATCCACATCATATCACTCTAACAACCACATCACACCATCAGTAACTCACTCTACAGACACATCACATCAGTATCACTCTACAGACACCACACATCATCATCACTCTACAGACACATCACATCATATCACTCTACAGACACATCACATCAGTATCACTCTACAGAACACATCACTCTACAACCTCACATCAGTATCACTCTACAGACACATCACTCTTCACACAGACACAATCTCTACAACATCACGTATCACTCTACAGACACTCACATCAGTATCACTCTACAGACAACATCACTCTACAGACACACACATCAGTATCACCTCTCTACAGACACATCACATCAGTATCACTCTACAGACACATCACATCAGTATCACTCTACAGACACACCACACATCACTCTACAGACACATCACTCTACAGACACATCACATCAGTATCACTCTACAGACACTCACCTCAGACACATCACACACATCACTCTACAGACACATCACGTCACATCATATCACTCTCTTCCTGCACCACTGCTGCTCCATCTCTCTCTGCCAGAAAAGCTCAACAGGTCAATAACTCTCCCCCCCCCCCCCCCCCCCCCCCCCCCCCCCCCCCCCCCCCCCCCCCCCCCCCCCACACACACACTTTAAAAAACAACAACCAATCCCTACCCTTTAAAAAATCACTTTAGGTTTTAAATTATGACCTGCAGAGAGAAGAGATGGAAATCCCCCCCCCCCCCCCCCCCCCCCCCAACAAAAAAAAACCCCCAACCAAACACAATTCCAACAACAACCCCCTCCCCCCGAAATACCAGATAGGGGAGGTGGTGATGAGGGGATGAGGGAGGTGGTGAGGAGGGGATGAGGGAGGTGGTGAGGAGGGGATGAGGGAGGTGGGGATGGGGGGATGAGGGAGGTGGTGATGAGGGAGGTGGGGATGAGGGGGAGGTGCTTTAACAGGTCGTACACTGCATTACAATTTCTTCATCGTTTATGATAAATTCCTGCTCCTCCTCCCCCCCTCCCCCAATCAACCGTTTATCTCTCTCCACCCCCCACGCTCACCCCCCACCCCCCCACACATGCGCGGTGATATCTGAAGTTCTCTGAGAGTTCCGGAACTGTCACTTGCTTGCTTGTCGCCAACTATGATTATGATTATGATTGTCCATCATGTGTAAGACTATTTTTAATTATCTTTAAGACTATCACTCGTGATCTGTAAGACTATCATTCACAGTATCTATGACTCATTCATGATATATTAGACCATCTTTCATAGTCTCTAAAAGACTATCATTCATGATCTGCAATGACTATCATTCATAGTCTCTAAAAGACTATCATTCATGATCGGTCAGACTATCATTCATAGTCTCTAAAAGACTATCATCAAGACTACCGCTCATTATATGTATGACTTTAAAAAAGTTATCTGTAGGACTAACGTTCATTATCTGTAAGACATCGTTTATTATCTGTAGGACTTTGTAAGACTATCATTCGTGGTCTCTAAGAGTATCATTCCTGGTCTCTAAGACTATCATTCCTGGTCTCTAAGACTGTCATTCATGATAATTATCAAGTCCTGTAAATACTCAACCTGTGAACGATCTTTTCATATATCTCAGTAATATGGTTATTGGCTTGTGTGTGTGTGTGTGTGTGTGTGTGTGTGTGCAGTTAGGTGAGTACTCCTTGCATTGTCTTAATTTAAACCTTCATTGTGACACTGACTGACTGACTGACTGACTGACTGTGTGTGTGTTCCACATAGACCCTGCATGCCATGTAGAGGATGTAGATGTAGACAGACACGGCAGGTAGACAGACAGGCAGGCAGGGAGGGAGGGAGGAAGGGGAGGGGGGGGGGGGGGGCGATGCTCTAGGTACCTGCAGTGGACAGACACAACCATCAGGGGAGATCACTGTCTCTGACTCGCTCTTCTGCACGAAGAAGTTGCGAGAAGTTGAAAAAACAAATCCGATGTTGCTGTTTGAAATTGAGTTGATTATTAATTGATGTTGATGTCGGCATGTTTGACTATGTTGCCTGCTTGAAGAGATACAATGAACGTGTATATAATTATAATACATACTACATAAAGAAGTCAGTCAGCATGTGCAAATAAACTGTGACTGTTGCACAATTGCCTCTTTCAACAAGGCGTGGATTTTTGAAAGAGAGAGAGAGAGAGAGAGAGAGAGAGAGAGAGAGAGAGAGAGAGAGAGGAGAGAGAGAGAGAGGTGTATGATGTGTGTGATGTGAGGGATGGGGAAGGAGGGTGAACATCTGTACAATGGAATCTTATAGAAAAAAACAAACAACAGAACAACACTTTGTCTTCTTCGTCGAACGCTCAGACAGCAACTATTGTTGTCTGTTATATGAGCTAAAATGCGTCACGCAGCCGTTAAGCGCCTGACAAGTCAGGCCCAGCACATCCGACTTAGGCACAAGAGAGAATTGTGATCTTTTAAGTTCTTTCAGGAAAAAAGGCAGGAGAGTGGACCAAGAAGGCAGAAAATAGACAAGAAGGAGGTGAGAGGAAGAAAAGGAACAAGGCAGAAACAAAGAGAGGGATAGAAAAGAGGGACTTTCTAGGACAGAATTTCCAGAATGTGGGGATGCTGTTTACACTGAGAGGCCACGGCATGCCCACGGGGGCTGCTGTACCGTGACTCACCAGAACACACGTACACACACACACACAACACACACGTACACACACATACACACACACACACACACACACACACACACAGTGTGGGGCGGGATAGCCTAGTGGTCAGAACATTGCGCTCGCAATCTGACGACCCGAGTTCGATTCCCATTCAAGGGGATATTTTCCCCTGAAGTTAACATCAGTGCAGACTCCACTCTCCCAAAAAATCCTTCGGATGAGACTATAAACCGAGGCCCCGTGTGCGAACGCACGCAGAACATCTTGCGCACACGTTAAATCCTGTTCCACTTTTCGTAAGAGTAGGCCATTGTGTTCCGGTGGGAACAGATGACAGAATTTACAAAACCGCATCATACACACGGGGACTGGACGTAAAAAAGCACATGAATGTGTATTCCATTATCCTCGAAATAACAGAATAAATAGATTCTGCTGCCTTTTTCTCCCAGAAAGACTCAACACATAACTAGGCTCTCCCTCGCTGAATGGGAGGTGCTGGGCCTGACTTGTCGGGCGCCTAACGGCAGCGCAAGGCTTTTTTTTTCGAGTGACAGACAACAATAGTTGCTGTCTGAGCGTTCGACAAAGGAGAAGGAGGAGAAGAGAGTCACTTTTAAACATGGTTTATTCAATATCCACACAACATAAGCAAATATCCACAGAGCAGGGGACAGGCATCAAGCTACAGCTGTTTTGAAGCCCCAGCCCACGAGCAGCTAACACAGGATGCTTATGCAGACTAGGGATATATATATATATATATATATATATTCTCTTTCTCCCCTCTCTCTCTCTCTTTCTCCCCCCTCTCTCTCTTTCTCCTCACTCTCTCTTCTCCTCTCTCTCTCTCCTCTCACTTTCTTCTCTCTCTCTCTCTCTCTTCTCTCTCTCTCTCTCTCTCTCTCTCTCTCTCTCTCTC
>CM054138.1:83518702-83531202 GCA_028751875.1 Rapana venosa | reverse complement strand
GAGGAGGGAGGAGGAGGAGGAGGGGAGGAGGAGGAGGAGGAGGGGGCGGGGAGGAGGAGGAGAGGAGGAGGAGGAGGAGGAGGAGGAGGAGAGAGGGGGAGGAGGAGGAGGAGCGAGGGGAGGGAGGAGGAGGAGGGGGAGGGGAGGGGATGAGGGGGGGGAGGAGGGGGAGGAGGAGGAGGAGGAGGAGGAGCGGCCAACCAAACGGTTCCTTTACCCAGGCTATGGGCAAGAGGAGCGGGCAGGTTTCCCTAGCAACCAGAAAAACCCTTTCAGGCCTCCTCGTGCAGTGCCTGCCTACCACAGTAGTGCACCCTGTCCCCATCCATCCTCCATCCTCCTCCAATATAGATGAGGGGATTAGGGGGGGGGGGGGGAGGGAGGCAGGGGGGAGGTGTGGAGTGGAAGGAGAGCAAGAGAGATGGGGGGGGGGGGGGGGAGAGGGAAGTGAGAGAGAGAGAGAGAGAGAGCGAGAAGAGAGGAGATGAGAAGAGAGAGAGAGGAGAAGAGAGAGAGGAGAGAGGAGAGGGAGAAGAGAGAGAAGAGAGAGAGAGAGAGAGAGAGAGAGAGAGGAGAGAGAGAGAGGAGCGGAGAAGAGAGAGAGAGAGTGAGAGAGAGAGAGAGAGAGAGGGGGAGAAAGGGGGGGGGGCAGAAGCATCGCAAAATGTGTTCTCCTTCCCCCCCCCCCCCTTCCTCCCGGACACTTTGTCATGCCTGGGAAGCAGCAGACTTGCAGAAGGATGGCCGTTTGGTGACGTGGTGGTGGTGGTGGTGGTGGAGGTGGTGTGTGGTGGTGGTGGTGTGGGTGAGGTGGTGGTGGTGGAGGTGGTGGTGGTGGTGGAGGTGGTGTGGTGGTGGTGGTGGAGGTGGTGGAGGTGGTGGTGGTGGAGGTGGTGGAGGTGGTGGAGGTGGTGGAGGTGGTGGTGGTGGAGGTGTGTTGGTGGTGGTGGTGGTGGAGGTGGGTGGAGTGGTGAGGTGGTGGGTGGTGGAGGTGGTGGTGGTGGGTAGGTGGTGGTGGGACGGTGGTGGAGGTGGTGGTGGTGACGGTGGTGGAGGTGGTGGTGGTGGTGCGCAGGTTAAGACAACGGCTCGGTATGGGCTAGCTTGAGGAGAGACAGTGTGCTAAAGATTTGACACCTGACCTTCCACTGTCTTCCTCCTGGTGTGCTGCACACTGCTGATGTTGTTGTTACTGTTGTTTGTGTGTTGTTGTGGGTGTGGTTGTAGTTACTGCTACCGCTTTTCTTGTCGTTGTTGTGGTATGGTGGTGGTGGTGGTGGGTAGTTAGGGGTTGGTTAGACAGTGTTTCCATCTGTGGGGATGCGGACCCCTGTCGGTATCAACAGCACCCCCACCTTCTAACAATTCTGTGCCAGGATTTCCCTCTTTTCTCTCCCTCTCTTTGTTTCTGCCTTGTTCCTTTTCCTCCTACGTCCTCCTTGTCTATTTTCTGCCTTCTTGGTTTATTCTCCTGTCTTTTCCCCCCCAGAAATCTTTAAAAACAACAACAAAAACTTTCCCTCCCACGCCGAAATCGGATGCGCTGGGCCTGACTTGTCAGGCGCTTAACGGCAGCGCAACGCTTTTTCACCCATATTATGACAGACAAACTAGAAGAAACAGTGTTTCTATGCCAGTGGATCAGTGGGCTTCTCTCTCTCTCTCTCTCTCTCCTCTCTCTCTCCTCATTCCTCTCTCTCTCTCTCTCTCTCTCACACCACCACACACACACACACACACGCACGCACGCACACGCAACACACACACTCACGACACACACACACACACACACACACACACAGAGAAAGCATAAAGAGCAACAGTGCCTGAAGACACTGATAGCAGCACTGACTCCAATGAGTCATATAGGGACAGCACACTGCCTGAAAAGGAAAAACAAACGTGGAGAGCAAAAACAAGAGGCAGATTAGCATGCAGTGATACACACACACACACACACACACACACACACACACACAACACACACACACATATACACACAACACACACACATACACACACACATACATACACACACACACACAACACACACACCACACACACACACACACGCACACACACACACACACAACACACACACACACACACACACACACACACACACACACACACACACACACACACACACACACACACACACAGAAGGGGAGATAGACACGATACTCAGGAGAACACACACGATTTATGTGCCCTTGGATAGTGGGAAGGCCCGCAACTCCGGGGAGGCATGGAGCCCGACAGGCAGACAGACAGGCAGGCAGACAGGCAGGCAGGCAGGCAGGCAGGCAGGCAGGCAGGCAGGCAGGCAGGCAGACAGGCAGGCAGGCAGGCAGGCAGACAGGCAGGCAGGCAGACAGGCAGGCAGGCAGGCAGGCAGGGTGCAGAAAGAAAACAACCCAGTAAACAAACAGCGGCCTGTGGGCAGTGCAGGCACCTCGACACAGCAGCACCTCAACACAGCAGCACCTCAACACACCAGCACCTCAACACAACCCAGCACCTCAACACACCAGCACCTCAACACAGCAGCTCCTCAACACACCAGCACCTCAACACACCAGCACCTCAACACAGCAGCTCCTCAACACACCAGCACCTCAACACACCAGCTCCTCAACACACCAGCACCTCAACACACCAGCACCTCAACACACCAGCACCTCAACACAGCAGCTCCTCAACACACCAGCACCTCAACACACCAGCTCCTCAACACACCAGCACCTCAACACAGCAGCTCCTCAACCACACACCTCAACACACGTTACAACATCACACACACCACAACACAACAGACCACACACAGCTCAACCAACAGCACCTCAACAGGACACACCAGACCTCACCGCAGTCCACACACACACAGTCACCTCAGACACACACAGCTAACACACCAGCACACACAGTCTCAACACACAGACACACCAGTCACACACACAGATCCAACAACAGAACACAACACAACCCCACAGACACACAGTCAACACAGACCCCACAGACACACAGTCACACACACACAACACACAGACACACAGACACACAGACACACAGTCACACAGTCACCACACACACAGACACACAGACACACAGACACACAGTCACACACAGTCACACAGTCACACACCAGACACCACAGCACACAGACACACAGTACACAGTCACACACACACACAGACACACAGACACAGACACACAGTTACACAGTCACACACACACAGACACACAGACACAGACACACAGTTACACAGTCACACACACACAGACAACCACAGACACACAGACACAGACACACAGTTACACAGTCACACACACACAGACACACAGACACAGACACACAGTTACACAGTCACACACACACAGACACACAGACACAGACACACAGTTACACAGCACACACACACAGACACACAGACACAGACACACAGTCTCACACAGTCACCACAGTCCCCAAAACAGACACACAACACAGCACCCACAACACCAGACACAGCACACATTTCCACAACACACGACACCACACAGACACACAGTCACACAGTCACACAGTCACACAGACCACACAGACACCAACACAGTCCACAGCACACAACACACAGACACACAGTCACACAGCACACAGTCCACACAGTTACACAGACACACCAGACACACAGTCAACAGCACACGCACACACACAAACACGCACACAGTCCACAGCACACAGACCACACAGTCGCACAGACACACAGTCACACAGTCACACAGACACAGACACACAGTCACACAGTCACACAGACACACAGTCACACAGACACACAGACACACAGACACACAGACACACAGTCACACAGTTCACACAGACACACAGACACACAGGACACATAGTCACACAGACACACAGCACACAGACACACAGACACACAGACACACAGTCACACAGACACACACACAGACACACAGTCACACACGACACACCAGTCACACATACACACAGACACACAGACACACAGTCGCCCAGACACACAGTCACACAGTCCACACAGACACACAGTCGCACAGACACACAGTCACACAGTCACACACACAGCACACAGACACACAGACACACAGACACACAGACACACAGACACACAGTTACCACAGACACACAGACACACACACAGACACACACCCCACACAGCCACACAGACACACAGCCACACAGCCACACACCACACAGACACACAGACACACAGTCACACACACAACACACAGTCCACAGTTACACAGACACACAGTTACACAAACACACAGACACACAGTCACACAGTCACACAGACACACAGACACACAGACACACACACAGACACACAGACACACAGACACACAGTCACACAGTCACACAGACACACAGACACACAGACACACACACAGCCATACAGACACACAGACACACAGATGGTGGATCGGTGGTCTAGAGGTAACGCGCCTGTCTAGAATGCGAAAAGTCCGGGTCGGGTGTGTGCGTGGTTCGTACCCCGTTTGGGCCAGAAATTTTTCCCTATCCATTAGACCATGAGTGGTGGTCTGGGCGCTAGTCTTTCGGATGAGACGATAAACCGAGGTCCCGTGTGTTACACCAAATTTTCAGCGCACGTAAAAGAACCCACGGCAACAAGGGAGTTGTCCCTGGCCAAAATTCTTAGAAAAAATCACTCTGATAGGAAACAAATACGTTGCAGACCAAAAAAAAAAAAAAAAAAGGTGGCGCTGCTCTGTGGCGACGCGCTCTCCCCGGGAGAGCACGCCCGAATTTCACGCAGAGAAATCCTCGTGACTTAAGTGGTATACACAAATTAAAATATAATTATGTGAGGCGTGTGAGGGGTTTGATGCAGTCTAGTGTTCTCAACAGTGGCACTGAGATTCTCTCCCTCCTCTCCCTCTCTCTCTCTCTCTCTCTGTCCTCCTCTCTCTCTCTCCTCTCTCCTCTCTCTTTCTCTCTCTCTCTCTCTCTTTCCTCTCTCATCTCTCTCTTCTCCTCTCTCTCTCTCTCTCTTTCCCCTCTCTCTCTCTCTCTCTCTCCTCTCTCTCTCTCTCTCTCTCTCTCTTCTCTCCTCTCTCTCTCTTTTCTCTCTCTCTCACTTTCTCTCTCTTCTCTCTCTCTCTCTCTCTCTCTCTCTCTCTCTCTCTCTCTCCTCTCTCTCTCCTCTCTCTTTCTCTCTCATCTCTCTCTCTCCTCTCTCTCTCTCCTCTCTCTCCTCTCTCCCCTCTCTCCTCTCTCTCACTCTCTCTCTCTCTCTGCCAGGCCAGGACGCTGCCCCCCCCCCCCCCCGCCCTCCACCCCCCCCCCTCCACCCCCCCCCCCCCCCCCCCCCCCCCCCCTCCACCCTCACGTTCACCTCTCCAAATAAACCCTGTCTTCTGCCAAGGATCAGCCTCCCACATCATTATCTCTCTGTCTGCCTGTCTGTCTGTTTAGTTTTTTGGTATGAATACATCTTTTGCATACGCTTACACACATATACACACACACGTGCGTGTGCACGCACACAGGCTCGCAGGCACGCACACGCACGCACACACACACACACGCATGTACGCACACGCGCGCACGTACACACACACGCACAAGCCCGAGAAAAAGGGGGAGAGACAGAGACAGACAGACAGAGACAGGCAACAGATTGACAGAGAAAAAGACTAAGACAGAATGACATGGCCACAGAAGAACAGATAGACAGACAGACAGACAGAGTCAAAGACGGCATATAGCGATGCAGAAGATGCAAACAACGTTCTATGCAGAAGATGCAAACAACGTTCTATGCAGAAGATGCAAACAACGTTCTATGCAGAAGATGCAAACAACGTTCTATGCAGAAGATGCAAACAACGTTCTATCTCCGGCACTTAAACGTCAGAGCCACCCCCCTCCCCCCTCCTCCTCCCCAAGCAACACCTCTCATTTCCCAGCCAGTAAAAATGGCTTTAATGTCCAGGCCAGCAACACCAGATCCATTTTTCTCCTTTCAGCGTGGAAAAGGAAGCGACCTTATCTCGCGGAGAGAGAGAGAGATATATTTTCCCCCATTCTCTTTTGCTATTGAAATTTTTGGCCAGAGGCCTCTGTTATGAGTGCCTTCAATTTGTGCCGAGTAAATCTTCCCTTCCTTTTTACTAATATTCAAGCTTGGGTTGTTTTTGTCTTTCTCTTGGCGGCAACACTATGTCCAGGAAAACTCAGCAGTGAGGAAGAAGAAGGAGAAGGTGCAGTTGAGTGTGTACCAGACCAGGGGGTGGGAATGGTGGCTGTCTAGGAGGCACTAGTACTGCTGCAGGGAACTGGGTGTAAGTTCCTTAGGAGAGGTTCGTTTGTGGGTGGTGGTGGTGGTGGTGGTGGTGTTGTTGTTGTTGTTGCGATTGTGTTGGGGTACTAGCGGAAATTTCCGATTTGTAGATTGGTTGTTTTTGTGGGTGTTGTTTGCTTGGTGTGTGTGTGTGTGTGTGTGTGTGTGTGTTGTGTGTGTGTGTGTGTGTGTTGTGTGTGTTTTGATTTGTCTTTTACTTGAAAGGAGAGGGAGGGGGAGAAGTCTTCTATGATGCTGCTTCCACACTACTCATCCCGATCTCATCCGACGTACACACACACACGCACGCACGCACACGCACGCACGCACGCACGCACACACACACGCGCACACACACACACACGCGCACACACGCACGCACGAACACACACACAGACACATACACACACATACACACACGCACACAGACACAGACACACGCACATACACACACACACACGAAGCCCCAAGAGATACAACACCTCTCTTCTTTAAACCCAGAACAAGCGATAGTAGGAAAGACACTGACACAACAGCATAGAGGGATGGAAAGAAGAGGTCGACACCATTAAGACTGAGATGGTGGCAGAGGGAAGGGGAATGGGGGAGGGGTGAAGAAAACGACGATTTTTGAGAGAGAGAGAGAGAGAGAGAGAGAGAGAGAGAGAGAGAGAGAGAGAGAGAGAGAGAGAGAGACAGATAGAGAGAGAGAGATAGATAGAGAGAGAGAGAGAGAAAGGGAGAGAAAAGAGGAGAGAGAGGGGAGAGAGAGAAGGAGAGAGAGAGAGAGAGAGAGAGAGAGAGAGAGAGAGAGAGAGAGAATAAAAGCATATAACTGAGGAAAAAAGGACGCACGAGAGAGATATATACATAGAGAGAGACAGAGACAGGGACAGAGACAGACATGCAGACAGACAGACAGAGATCGAAACGCAGAAAAGTGGAAAAAAGATATCGAAAAAAGGAAAATATATTAAAAAAAAACAAGAAAGAAACAAGCAAAGCAAAGACAAGCTATGAAAGAGAAAAGAAAAGACTGACAAACCAAGAGAGAAGGCATACAGAAATGAAAGACACTCCCTGAAGAGAGGGCCGTGTGTAAACAATAGCCATCCACCCGGCGTGCTGTCCTTAAGTGGTGTAAGCTACTGGTCGCTGAGTGGATATGGTGGTTAACTGCGAACACCTGGCCACAAAATAAGTGGACATCATTTTAAAACGGAAACGAACATCGCCTTAACAGATAAAAGTCAAGACCTAAAATAACGGCCCCAAACAGAAGTCAATAAACACACACTCAGTCAAGACTACGACCGTAAAACGAGCATGCTTTTACCAGCAGCATTCCACAGAAGTTTGCACAGAAAGTTACAAAGCGGTTTTGAGCCTGTCCACTTTAGGACAACAACCGCTTAACGACACTACCTGTGTGTCAGTGATCAGCGGAAGATGGGGAGCACGAACAAGAAGAAGGAAAAAGAACAGCTGCAGGAGACTGAGACAGGAAAACAGAAACAGCAGGAACAACAGAAGGAACAGCTGCAGGAGACTGAGACAGGAAAACAGTACAACAGGAAAACAGAAGGAACAATTGCAGGAGACTGAGACAGGAAAACAGTACAACAGGAAAAAGAACAGCTGCAGGAGACTGAGACAGGAAAACAGTACAACAGGAAAAAGAACAGCTGCAGGAGACTGAGACAGGAAAACACAACAACCAAGAACAACAGGAAAAGAAGGAGAAGCTGCAGGAGACTTAGACAGGAAAACAGTACAACAGGAAAACAGAAGGAACAGCTGCAGGAGACTGGTGCAGGAGAACAGAGGAGGAGAAGCCAGCAGGGGAGAAGCCAGCAGGGGAGGAGAAGCCAGCAGGGGAGGAGAAGCCAGCAGGGGAGGAGAAGCCAGCAGGGGAGGAGACAGAGCAGCAGAGAGCACACAGCAACACCTGCAGTCACCACAGCAACTCCCCGTGCCATGCCGGGGACCTACCTGTCCCTACAAACAGCATCCCCACCTTCTGGACATTCGCTGCCAGGCTTTCCCTCTTTTCTATCCCCCTCTTTGTTTCTGCCTTGCTCCTTTTCTTCCTGTCCCCTCCTTCTCGTCTATGTTCTGCCTTCCTGGTCCAATCTCCTGCCTGGTTTTCTATCCAGAAAGATTTACAAGATAACAATTCTCTCCGAGCCGAAGTTGGATGCGCTGGGCCTGACTAGTCAGGAGCTTAACGGCAGCGCAACGCATTTTTTGCTCATATAACAGACAGCAATATCTTCGATAAAGAAAAGTTACAGCAAAAAATAAATAATAACGGTAACAATATCAACATAGGCTAATGCAAGAACAGCTAATGTAAACACCGCGTCTGTGCTAGTGTGCATGCACACATTCAAACACACACACACACACACACACACAACACACACACACACACACACACACACACACACACACACACACACACACACACACACACACACACACACAAATGCAGGAATACAATATTGTAAATACCATTGATTGGAAAAGAAATAACAATTTTTTTGTGCGTGCACGCACTTGCGCATTCACACACGCGCGCGCACCCATACATACACACACCAATATATGAACACAGTTTTATCACACATACACATACACGTGCACCCGCGCATCATAATGACCATTATCTAGTAAAGACATAAACACACACACACACACACACACACACACACACACACACACACACACACACTCACACACACACACACGCAAACACACACGCAAACACACACACACACAATTGCGTGCCCGTTTAGGAAAATCAGTGTCTTGATTAATAAATATTTCCTCTTTTACTGAATTTGGAATAGAGATACTGCGAACCACATATTTTGATACTGCCAGTTTTCGCTGATCAGAAAGAGATAGTAAATGAGCTTCTTTATAAGTATTAGCTGTATTTGCATGAGCCGGAACACCAAGAGCTATCTTTACTGCTTTACTGTCTAGACTTTGTAATTTTTTAAGTAGATAATCTGCAGCAGAAAAATAAACTTCTTGTCCGTATATTAATTTTGAACGTACCAAGGACAGAGCCAGATGTATCAGAGTCGTAGTGTCTTGACTCCATGCCTGAGAACTTATTATCTTTAGGAAATTAAGTCTTTTCCTAGCTTCAGTTATCATTTGGTTGATGTGCATCTTCCAATTCAACTTTCTAGTTAAAAATACACCTAAGAATTTGACATCTTGTTTGTATTGAAGCACCTTTCCTTCTAATTTCAGTATTGGTAATTTTAATGCGTTGTCACCGTTATTAAAAAGCACAAGACACGTTTTTTCTGCTGATAATTCTAATCTGTTTTCTTTCATATAACTACAGAATTTATCTAATTCTTCCTGATATATTTTTTCAACATAATTGATCACTCTCTTTTTCGTGTTTTTCCTAACTGACGTATTTATCCAAATAGCAATATCATCTGCATACTGAACAACTTGAGTATTAGGTGACAAAGAGCTAGGGAGATCATGTACAAGAATAGAAAACAAGATAGGTGCAAGTACTGATCCCTGTGGTATACCCAAGTCGATAGCTTTAAAAGATGAGTACACTGAACCTAATTTAGTGCAAATTGATCTATCCGACAAGAAATTTTGCAGATATTTATATAATATGCCATTAATACCAATGTATTTTAATTTATGTAGCAATTGATCATGACAAACTCTATCATAGGCTTTCTTTACATCAAAAAATGTGGCTAACACACTTTTTCGTTTGGAAAATTGCTTTTTAATTTGATGTGTCAGTTTAACTAAGTGGTCAGAAGTACATCTTCCCTTTCGAAAACCAGCCTGATTTGTTGGGATCACATTATTCTTTTCACAAAAATGAAATAAACGCTTATGTATAATTTTTTCCATTACTTTACCCACATGAGACGTAAGAGCAATTGGCCTGTAGCTATCTATCGATGACCGCAGTTTACCTTTCTTCAGGATTGGGACTACAATCGACTGCCTCCAGATTTTAGGAAGAGCGCCATTTCAGCAGCCAATTAAAAATTATACAGACACATTTATGAAAGAAAATGACATCGATATATCAACAATTCCAATTTTACCGATTGTTCCACAATTACCTCCTTGGGAACATATTTCAGCTAAATTTGACATTGACTACACGGAAATAAAGAAAAATGAAGATCAAAATCTTCTCACCGTTGATGTAAAAAGTCACTTAGAAAATAATTATTCTAATCACTTAAAAGTGTATACTGACGGATCTGTATTAGAAACAGGCAAAAGTGGTGCTGCATATGTGATTCCGACTTTAAAAGTTCAAAAATCTTTTCATTTAGGACAACATTTTTCTATTTTTACTTCTGAATTATTTGCAATTCTTATGGCTTTGAATTTTTTGTCTGATACTGCTATTGATGTTTGCCAAATTCTGTTTTGCGTTGACTCAAAGGCAGTGTTAATGGCATTAAAGTCATGGCATGGTAAAATAAGGAATGATATTGTATTTGAGATAAAATTCCTGATACATTCTATTGCAAGCAGAGGCATCAGCATAACTTTTTGCTGGATCCCCTCTCATTGTGGAATTTATTCGAATGAGCTGGTTGATTCTTTGGCAAAACAAGGTGCCTCTGAATACAGTACTGAAGTGTTTGATTCTAATCTTGCATTGTCGTCTTATGAAATTCATTCTAAGTTAATGAAATGCATACACTCAAAGATTATAGAAAAACATTATCAGCAGTTTCCTTGCCCACGGAAATTAGAAATTCTAATACATAAACTGAGATTAAATGCATGGAATACTAAATATTCAAAAAATGTAACATGTTGTTGTTCTATTCCACTTTCAGTCCACCATTTGTTGTTTGATTGCCCAATTCTTCTTGACATGTATAAAAGGAGAGGTTTAGATATTCATAAGAAATATGCCACTAGTCAAGAAGTTTTATATGACTCTCAGCAATTCATAGTGTCAGTTGCTGAAGTCATATATTCTTCACCTGTAAAACCTTTACTGTAATTTCATATATATATATATATATATATAATATATATATATATATATTTATATATATGTACATTCATATATATATATATATATATGTATATATTTATATACCTATGTGTGTGTGGATGTGGGTGCGTGTAGGGGAGAGAAAGAGAGAGAGAGAGAGAGAGAGAGAGAGAGAGAGAGAGAGAGAGAGAGAGAAGAGAGAGAGAGAGAGAGAGAGAGAGATGCGGTGTGTAATAATAGGTACTTTGGTATGAATGCGGGTGTGTCTAAATCACCATGTAGTGAATAGACATTAAACAAAACAAAACAAAAAACAAAACACACACAATTTAGAAATCATTCTTGAAAGCCAAAAGCAAGATACAGGAGTACTTATTTTCATTACCACACACACACACGCACCCACGCACACACGCACTTGACAATCAGGGGGGTATATCAGAGAATGTAAAACTGTTTGGTTAGTGCTGTTTTGAATTTAATATTCGAATGACTACTGGAACAAAGGAATTTCTTTTTCTATTTGTTTTACTGTTGGAACACCGAAAGCGGCGTCCTGAAGGCAACAACTGAAATTCCGAAGACATAGCATGGGATGGATCAGCCAAGATGGCAGTCGCTTTGCGCACAAGCTGCTGATCGCAGTACGGCTTGAGATCTCTTTGTTCTTCTCCAATTATTTTTGAGCAGATTCTAACAATTCTCCGAAGACTATTCTTGTTTTTAACACTAAGGTTGTTGTACCAACAGATGAAAGCAAAACTTAGAACACTCTCTATGTAGGACTTGTAGAACAAAGAAAGAATCTTTTTGTCAATAAAAAATGAGTTAAGCTCCCTCAAAAAATACATACGTTGTTGTCCCTTTTTGACAATAGCGTCAGTGTTAGCATCCCAGTTTAATTTGTCCTCAAAAATAGTTCCCAGATACTTGTACTTCGAAACATTTTCAACTGCTTGACTATGGATGGTAATATGTTCAGAAGTGTGACCCGATCTTCTGAAATCGATAGGAAGATCTTTAGTTTTAGAAACATTTAGCTCCAGATATGCCTCATCACACCAATTGACGAAATCAGTGAGGGAGGGATGGACCATGGTTTTGGACAGATCCAGATAAGAGAGACAAAAGAGCACTGTCATCGG
>CM054138.1:83508702-83513702 GCA_028751875.1 Rapana venosa | reverse complement strand
ATAACTATAAGATATTGAAATAGGGCACTCATTGAAACTTATGTACAGAGGCAAGTCCAATAAAGTATTGAAAATATAAAATATGAATCCTTCATCAGGATACACTATAACTATAAGCGAGACGATAAAAGGTGAGAAAGAGACAGAGAGACAGAGAGAGTGTGTGTGTGTGTATTTCAGAGATAATATCCAATATATAATTCCCAAAACAGTATGCGATCCCATCAACACTCATTTTAGATTATATTCGTTTAAAATTATATGTCATGATAAATTTAATACCCATACATCCACACAATAAAAACAAGAAACAAAACAAAGAAGAAATCTAAGCCTATACAGTCATTGAGGGAGAGAATATGAGTGAGTGAGTGAGTGAGTGAGTGTGTGTATGTATGTGTGTGTGTGTGTGTGAGTGTGTGTGTGTGGGGGGGGGGGGGTGGGAATTCAGGGATAATACTAAATATGAATACTCACATTAGCACACGATCAACACAAACACTTTTTAATTATACTCATACAAATTGAATGTCATGATAATAAAATAAGTGCAATACCCATACACTCACATAATACAGAGGGGGAAAAAAGCCAATAAAGTCATAAAAAGAACATCTACACATTGTAAGTAATAGGAACAAATTCTTTTTTTCAGGATAATGAATAAGTACTCATGTGCTTTTTTATATCCAGTCCCCGCCCGTGGGGTCACATTGAAAATGCACTCAGTACACATATTAATAATGAACTCAGTACTCATACTTTCAAACAGTAGAAGCAAAGGGAAAAAAGCTTTAAAAAAGAAAAAAGAGAGAAAAAGAAAAAAAAAACAAACAAACAAACAAACAACCCCAGACAAACAAGAAACAAAATAAACCCCAGACACCCCCCCCCCCCCCCCCCCCCCCCAAAAAAAAAAAAAAAAAGAACCACCCCCGACCAAACAAATAAAAAAAAAACACAAGAAAAAAACAACAACCAAACAAACAAATGAAAAAAAAACACACACCAACAAACCCCACACCGCCAACCCCCCCCCCCCCCCCCCCCCACACACACACACACACCACACACACACACATACACCAAAACAAAAACAAACGAACAAAAAACCCAAACAAATCAACAAACAACAAAACAACAACTACAGCAATAACAACAGAGAGAAAGAGAGAGAGAGAGAGAGAGAGAGAGAGAGAGAGAGAGAGAGAGAGGAGAGGAGAGAGAGAGAGAGAGAGCAGACAGACAGACAGACAGACAGACAGACAGAGAGAAAGAGAGGGAGAGCGAATGTCAAATTTGTATTTCTAAATGGCCAATACTGGGTTTTGATCATTGTGTGAGTAAGTGTGTGTGTGTGTGTGATGTGTGTGTGTGTGTGTGTGTGTTGTGTGTGTGTGTGTGAGAGAGAGAGAGAGAGAGAGATGAGAGAGAGAGAGTGAGAGAGAGAGAGAGACCTGAAGTGTTGGAGCTGGGAATGCTGTCATGAGGGTTAAAACTATGGATAGTCAGAGGCTTCGGTACCTCCACCAGGTCCTCGTGAACCCCAGGCCACACGGGCAGCAAGCCAGCCACCCAGGACTACAGAACATACACACAGGGATGAAGCTAGGAATAAATAGACCACTTCATGCCATCAACTACTCAAATTATCAGTCAATTATAATTATAAAAAGCCAACAGAGACGGAACACAGCAGAGACAGAGACAGACGGACTGTGACATTAAACAGACAGACAGGCAGACAGACAGATCCGCAGAGAGAGAGAGAGAGACAATGACAATGACAAATTCTTTTATTTCGAGGATAATGAATAAGCACTCATGTGCTTTTTTACATCCAGTCCCCGCCCGTAGGGATACATCTTAATAATAACCCAAACACTTATACAGTCTCACAGTAGAAACATGGGGAATAACCCTTTTCAAAACAGCCCCCCCCCCCCCCCAAAGCAAACTAATAAAAGAAAACCCTAAAAACACTCCCCACTACCCACCCCCACCCCCACCACCCCAGAGAAAAAAAACATAACCAAAACAAACAAACAAAACAAAAGAGAAAGAAAAACCAAACCAACAAAAAAGAAAAAAAGGAAAAAAAAAAAAAGAGAAACAGAAACAACAACAACAAAACCAAGAAGAATAACAACCAAACTTAATAAGTCATAAAGATAAACATCTACACATTGTCAAATGGTACATATACTTGTTACACATAACAATGATATATTGAAATAGGGCACTCATTAAGACTTAAGTACAGAGGACAAGTCCAATAAGTATTGAAAATATAAAATATGGATCCTTCATCAGGATACACCTTAACTATAAGCAAAACGATAAAAGGTGAGAGAGAGAGAGACAGAGACAGAGTGTGTGTGTGTGTGTATTTCAAAGATAATATCCAAGATATAATTCCCAAAACAGTTCACGATCACCGTCAACCCTTATTTTGATTATACTCGTGCAGGTTATATGTCACGATAATGAAATAAACTCAATACCCGTATATTCACACAATAAAACAAGGAAGAAGAGAAAGGGGGGGGGATAAAAACCAAATCTATAAGGTCAGGGAGAGAGAGACAATGACAATGACAATGACAAATTCTTTTATTTCGAGGATAATGAATAAGCACACATGTGCTTTTTTACATCCAGTCCCCGCCCGTTAGGGATACATCTTAATAATAATAACCCAATACTTATACAGTCTCGCAAATAAAAACAAGGGGAAATAACCTTTTCAAAACAGCTCCCCCCCAACACCCTCCCCCCCCCCCCCAAAGCAAGCAATTAAAAGAAAATCCTAAGAATACCCCACCCCTACCCCCACCCCCCAAAAAAACCCTAACCAAAACAAACAAACAAACAAAGAGAAGGAAAAACCAAACCAACAAAAGATGATAAAAAAGAAAAACAGAAACAAAAACAACAGAAAAAGGGAAAACAAAAACAAAAAGGAAGAGAGAGAGAAGAGGGAGAGAGAGGGAAAAAGGAAGAGAGAGAAGAGAGTGGTGTGTGTTGTTGTGTGTGTGTTTTTTTTCAGGAAAATCCAAATAAAAATTCCCAAAGAAGCACAGGATCCCACAAAATTTTTTTCGATTACTCGTACAAATTAATGTCATGAAAAGAAATAAGCCCAATACAATACCTCTTACAAAAGGGGAAAAAAAAGCATAAAATGAACATCTTACATTGAAAGTAAGAGAGAGGATGGGGGGGAGGAAAAAATAGAGAGAGGGAGAGGGGGGAGGGGGGGTGGTGTGGTGGTGTGGTGTGTGGTGGTGTGGTGTGTGTTTTGTTGTTGTGTGTGTGTTTTGTGTGTGAAAGATAATGCTTTTTGTTTGTAAACAAACAAAACAAAAACGCATAAAAAAAAAAATATTTCTAAACATCATCACTGTCAATACCTTTTTCATTTTCTTTTACAGATTAAAACATAATTTTTATGATAGATTATTTTTATAACTATAGGTAATTTAAAAGAAGAAGAAGAAGAGAAAAAGAAAAAAAAAAAAAGAAGAAGGAAGAAGGAAGAAGAAGAAGAAAAAAAAGAAAAAAAAAAAAAGAAAAATTTTTTTTTTTACTTTGGTAAACTCCTTATTCAAAACAATGAAAAATTTAAAGGGGGGGGGGGGGGGGAGAGCGAGGGGGAAAAGGGAAAAGGGGGGAGAGAGGAGAGAGAGAGAGAGGAGAGAGAGAGAGAGAGAAGAGAGAGAGAAGAGAGAGAGAACCGAACCCAATATTTTAATGGGGTAATTGGGTAAGCCGAGGGTTCTTTTAAAAAGCCCTCATGGGGGAAAAAGTGAAACAAAAATGAATAAACCCCTGATAAAAAACAAATATGTCAAAAAACAAAGAAAAGAAACATTCAAATTGCCCTTCAATTATTGATAAAAAGAGGAGGAGAGGAGAGGAAGAGAGAGGAGAAGGGGGAGGGGAGAGAGAGAAGAGGAGAGGAGGGGGAGAGAGAGAGAGAGAGAGAGAGAGAGAGAGAGGAGAGAGAGAGAGCGTCATCTGTTACCAACGACTTCCAATTCAATCCCATTTCTTTTCCACTTCGTCGCCCTGCCCCTGAAATAACCACAGAACGAGCATTCATTTCTGCCCCACAAAACGAACCACCAAACCTGAGAGAGAGAGAGAGAGAGAGAGAGACAGAGATAGAGAGAGACACAGAGAGAGAGAGAGGGGGGGGTGCAGGAGGGGGGGGGGGATAATCATTGAGTATACACCAGAAAGGAAGAAAGAAGGGAGGAGGGCGAGGAGGGAAAAACTATGATCAAGAAAAAAGAAGAAAGAAAAAGAAAAGAGCAATATCGACTTCAGATTTCAGAGAGAGAGAGAGAGACGAGAGAGAGAGCGAGAGAGAGAGAGAGAGAGAGAGAGAGCGAGAGAGAGAGAGAGAGAGTGAGAGAGCGAGAGACAGACAGACAGAGACAGACACAGAGAGACAGACAGAGATACGGACAGGCAGACAGAGACACAGAGACAGACAGACAGACAGACAGACAGAAAGACAAGTAGAGAGAGCGACAGAGAGAGACAGAGATGCCATCTTTCAGTCTGATTTCTCGCCACCTCTCGCGAGATAATCCGCACGCGCTATTCCCGAGAGCGCCCTCTTGTGGCTGTCAATGGCCGAGATGCAAATGAGGGGGGGGGGGGGGGGTGGTGGGGGATGGAGTACAAGACGTTTCTTTCTCTCTTATCACCATCATCTCGTCTCCACCTTCCCTCCCTCCCCCCCCTCCCCCCCCCCCCCCCCCCAACCCTGTGCCGATAGTAGTCATAGCTGTTCAGCATGCATACGTTTTGTTCGGGGTTAGAAGGTCATTTCAGGACTTGGAGTCAGTGGTTTGTTTCCTTCCCCCACCCCACCCTCCCTTCTTTTTCCTTTGTAAAAAAATCTGTGTCGATGTCTCCCCGTCTCTCTCTCTCTCTCTCTCTCTCTCTCTCTCTCTCTCTCTCTTCTCTCTCTCTCTCTCTCTCTCTCT
>CM054138.1:83503702-83506202 GCA_028751875.1 Rapana venosa | reverse complement strand
AAGTATCTAGGAGTTGTTATCGACAACACACTGTCTATGCAAAAATTCATCACCCAGACCTGCCAGTCGCGCTACTATCAATTACGGCATATCAGTGCAATTCGAAAGTACCTGTCCACTGATGCAACATCTAAACTTGTTGCATCTGTCATTCTCTCACGTCTGGACTTTTGCAATTCTCTTTTAGCTGGTCTTCCAGCATCATCTATCCACTCCCTTCAACGTAAACAAAACTCTGCAGCTCGCCTAGTCGTCAGAAAGAAAAAATCTGAGCACATTACCCCTCTCTTGCGATCTCTCCACTGGCTGCCTGTGCCACAGAGAGTTAACTATAAGATCTGTACCCTCTGTTACAAATGTCTCCACCAAACAGAACCCTCCTACCTCTGTGAATGTCTTTACCTGTACACTCCTTCTCGTTCCCTCCGCTCTGCTGCAGATACCTTGTGCTTACGAACACCTAGATTCAACCAATCCACTGTTGGTCGTTGCTCTTTCTCTATTTCTGGTCCATCCATCTGAAACGATCTTCCTCTCTCTCTTCAACAAAAGCCTACATATGACACATTTAAATTCAGCCTCAAGACATATTTCTTTCAAACCTTACTTTTTCCCTCTTTCATCTCAAAACTGCCCCTGCCTTCAACAGCCAAAATCCCATTACCCTGCCAAAGCCTGTGTGTGTGTGTGTGTGTGTGTGTGTGTGTGTGTGTGTGTGTGTGTGTGTGTGTGTGTGTGTGTGTGTGTATAGGTGCGTACATTTGAATTTTGTTTAAGATTTTGATAGTTATTGGCTGCATGACTCTGTAAGAGTATGTTGAATGCAAGCGCTCTGATTTGTCTTTGCAAGATATAGCGCTATACAAATTCCATTTATTATTATTATTATTATTGGGGACGGGATAGCTCAGTGGTCGGAGCACTCGCTTTCCCCCAGCCAAGTTAAGCAGCGTCGAGCGTGGTTACCAGTTGGATGGGTGACCGTTTGCGCGCCTTGGCTTCAGGACAGTTCCCCAGTTCACCCAGCTGTAAATGGGTACCTGCCCTCTTTAGCGTCAGGGAAGGTAAAGCAGCGAGGGAGAGGAGATGGGCGCCGCCCTCAATTTGCTGACCCTAGAGAAGTGAGGTCTCTGACGCCTCTCTCCCCTACGACCTTATAGGTTATGGGACTCCTTTACCTTTACCTTTTTTTATTATTATTATTATTATTATTATTATTATTATTATTATTATTATCATCATCATCCGCCAACTGAAGGGAACATTAATGTCACAACAAATACACTGATTTTAATTAAATAAATCAGACAGCTTGAAATAGAGAGGAGACAGCAGAGAAGAGAGCGACCCCAGCAACACAGACATCAAACCATGTTCACACATCTTTCTTACTGTAAGACAATGCTATGAATATAAAAACTAATTTTTAAAAAACCCAAACAAACACAATATCAAAACCAACATTAAGATGCAACGCCCATATAATATCCAACTATAACATGTTTCAAATTGTGATAATAATAATAATGAAGTTTTAACATCGGAAAAGCTGTTGATTATAATTATGTGACGAAAAACCAAGCCGCCCAAGCTATAACCAGAACAACTCCTGTCCCGAGTGAGGGGCAAGAAGACAGTGTCACATTCAACACAGCAACCAACATATTTCCATCTGGTGATCAGCTTATGATGGTTTATGTGAAAGTGGAAGATAGGAAGGAAGGAAGGAAATGAAGAGACAATGGCAAATTCTCCTTGACAATGACAAAGTCTTTTATTTCGAGGATAATGAATAAGTATCACGTGCTTTTTTACATCCAGTCTCCGCCCTTAGGGATACATCATATGATAATAAAGTAAACCCAATACCCATACACTCACACAGTAAAAGAAAAAAGAAAGAAAAAGAAAGAAAACACAACAACAACAAAACATAACAAACAAAACAAAAACACAGAGACACACAAATACAACAAAACAAACAGCAAAGAAACCAAAAGCAGAATAAAAAAAAAAGATAAGGGGAAGGGGGGGGGGCAACCAGATAATCCCCACATGAAACTCCTCAAAATAAGGGAAAATAAACCATAAACGTCAAGAAATTCATTGTACTTTTTTTTAGGGAAAGCAACAGCAATAGTAAATTACACAAAACCAAAAATATTAATGTTGTATGAGCAGACTTAAAAGATTATGAGAGACAGACAGACAGAAATTTAAGGGGGTAGATATAGATCCAGAAACAAATAGATACAGAGAGCTGTGATAGCAGAGTGACTGATGGATCAACTGATGAATGGATGGGTTGGTTGATTGACTGATTGATTGATAGACCGACCAAGGGACTGACTGATCAGTTGTTGCACTGACAGAGCCTGGCGGAAGGGAGCATTGCTGACGCCAAACTGATCAGGAACAGCTGCTCCGAACAGGAAGAGACACACACCGGAAAGAGAAAAAAGGGGCAGAACTCTAAAGGACACCTTCAATTCATTTCGCT
>CM054138.1:83483702-83498702 GCA_028751875.1 Rapana venosa | reverse complement strand
CTCTCTATCTGTCTGCCTGTCTCTCTCTGTCTGTCTGCCTGTCTCTGTCTGTCTGCCTGTCTCCGTCTCTGTCTCTGAGATGTGATGCTGAGTGACATCAACGCCGAGGAGTTACATGAGAAAGGATCTGACTCCAGACAGACGGACAGCAGATGAAGGAGGTGGTGGTGTGTGTGTGTGTGTGTGTGGTGTGTGTGTGTGTGTGTGTGTGTGGTGTGTGTCAGTGTGTGTGTGTGTGTGTGTGTGTGTGTGTGATGTGTGTGTGTCAGTGTGTGTGTGTGTGTGTGTGTGTGTCAGTGTGTGTGTGTGAGAGAGAGAGAGAGACAGAGAGACAGGGATAGAGAGAGAGACAGAGACAGAGAGACAAACAGAGAGAGCTTACTGCCATAAAGCTTTACAGCCTATTTGGTATACATCGCGAAGAATGCCGTTTTTAACAATAACAATATAATTATGGAATGTGTACAGCGCTGAATGTGGCAAAGCAAACAAAGGAAAGCGCTTGGTTTCGAGTCGTGCACACGCATGCAATCGTTCATAAAAGATAGGCTCATGTCCAATTTACACACACACACATTATTGGACACGTTTTTTGCATATGTGATCACAGCTTAACTGTTAAACATATACTAATACGCCAGATGCTGAAAGACGTCATACTTATTCTTACCTCATCATCGTCATCGGCAATCTTCAGCGATCCTCTCTTGATGTAGACATTGTTTTCAAATCGTTATTGCATAGTCCAGTTAGTTCTTTATTATGATTATTGCGACTTTACTGACTTTCTCTTTTGGTAGAATATATATTGATTATTATTATTAGACATATGGTTATTACTGTTCACTTGTTAGGTCTTACAATTGTGATGATTTTGGGGCTGCTCCACACCATCAGAGATGACTGCTCTAACCACGGAGCTGCCTTGCCCCAATCTCCATCAGCAACACTGATGGCTGTGTGCAGATGCTGGCAACACGGATGGCTGTGTGCAGATGCTGGCAACACTGATGGCTGTGTGCAGATGCTGGCAACACGGATGGCTGTGTGCAGATGCTGGCAACACGGATGGCTGTGTGCAGATGCTGGCTAGAGCGACCTCACGCCTCTCCATTTCTTGTGGCAGAAAAGATAATTATGAAAAAAGAAAATTGTAGGAACAGAGGTGTGGGTTTTTTTAATTGTCATTTGCACAGGCAGGAACTAATGTTCGACCTGCCCCCCTCCCTCCACACACAAACACGCCGCATATAGAGACAGATACAGAAACACAGAAATAAATAGGTCCACAATCCACCCCCCCCCTCCCCCCCCAAAAAAAACCAACAACAACCAACAAACCCAACAACAACAAAACAACAAACAAACAAAGCAAAAAAAAAAAAACCAACAACAAAAAACAAACAACCAAAAACCACCTACCAACAACAAAACAACAAAAACAAAACAAACAACCTACCAACCAAAAAAACCAAAACAACAACAAACAAACAAACAAACAAAACCCAAAAATGCAACAAAACAAAATTTAATAACCCAACAACAACACCTAGAAACCCCCCCCCCCAAAAAAAAAAAAAAAAACCCCACCAAAAAACAAACTTTAAAAAACCAACTAAACAACAACTAAACCCAAAATAAAAACAACACCATAACCTTATTTCAAACCCACCCTTAACATCTCCCCCCCCCCCTAAAAAGAAAAAAGAAGGCACCTGTGAAGTGTATCAGCACTCCTGTGCTGGCTCACTGCCACACCAACACCAATACAACCCAAGGCAGACGACCCACCAGGTGAGGAGGGAGGGAGGGAGGGGAGGGGAGGGGTCTGGCTTCACAGGGGGTACCCTTTCCTCCTGTCAACCCCACCACTCTCCCTTCTTCTCGCTGCTCATCGGCCACGAGCACACCACGCTTTGAAGACGGCCATGGCCTGGCCACTTTCATTTCGGCTTTTTCTTTGGCTGGCTGGCTGTTTGGCTGGCTGGCTGTTTGGCTGGCTGGCTGTTTGGCTGGCTGGCTGTTTGGCTGGCTGGCACAATTGGGGACTAGCCTGGCTGCCATAGCAAGCAGTGTGAGGGAGCCAGGGGAGGAATCTCCTTGTCAGCTCTTTTCTTCTTTTGGAGGATGGAAAACAAGTCCGTCTTCGCTGTCTGTCCTTTCGCCTCAGCGGTTTTTTCCTTTTCTGTTTCTTTCGTTTCTTTTTGCTGTGCGTTTCTTTTTCTTCCCGCAAAACATATTCGTTTTCGTGGGTTGTGTTTTTTTCATTTTTTAATTGATTTTTTTTTGCGGAATGATTGAAGTCGATCTGTGTGTGTGTGTTTTGGTGTGTGTGTGTGTGTGTGTGTGTGTGTGTGTGTGTGTGTGTGTGTGTGTGTGTGTGTGTGTATGGTGTGTGTATGTGTGTGTTCATTCATTCATTCATTTTATTCTTTTATATAGCGAGGATAATGGAATAAGCACTTATGTGCTTTTTTTACATCCAGTCCCCGTGTGTTTGCGGTTTTTGTAAATTCTGTCATCTGTTCCCACCGGCACACAATGGCCTACTCTTTCGAAAAGCGGAACAGGATTTAACGTGTGCGCAAGATGTTCTGCGTGCGTTCGCACACGGGGCCTCGGTTTATAGTCTCATCCGAGGACTTTTGGGGAGAGTGGAGTCTGCACTGATGTTAACTCCAGGGGAAAATATCCCCCTTGAACGGGAATCGAACCCGGGTCGTCAGATTGCGAGCGCAATGTTCTAACCACTAGGCTATCCCGTACCCCCCCCCCCCCCTCCGTGTGTGTGTGGTGTGTGTGTGTGTGTGTGTGTGTGTGTGTGTGTGTGTGTGTGTGTGTGTGTGTGTGTGTGTGTGTTTGGTGTGTGTGTGTGTGTTTGGTGTGTGTGTGTGTGTGTTTGGTGTGTGTGTGTGTGTGCGTTTGGTGTGTGTCTGTGTGTGTGTGTGTTTGGCGTGTGTGTGTATGTGTGTTTGGTGTGTGTGAGTTTGGAGTGTGTGTGTATGGTGTGTGTGTGTGTGTGTGTGTTGGTGTGTGTGTGTTTAGTGGTGTGTTGTGTGTGTATGGTGTGTGTGTGTGTGTGTTTGGTGTGTGTGTATTTGGTGTGTGTGTGTTTGTGTGTGTGTGTGTTGTGTGTGTGTGTTTGTGTTGTGTGTGTGTGTTTGGAGTGTGTGTGTGAATGGTGTGTGTGTGTGTGTGTGTGTGTGTGTGTTTGGTGTGTGTGTGTGTGTGTGTGTATGGTATGTGTGTGTATGGTGTGTGTGTGTATGGTGTGTGTGTGTGTGTGTGTGTGTGTGTGTGTGTGTGTGTGTGTGTGTGTGTGTGTGTGTGTGTGTGGTGCTGGAATCAAGAGACCTTCCATCAGCCTAACCGTGAGGCTCTGGGTTTGGTTCCCAGCCTTGCCTCTTCTTCCCAGTTTGACGGAAAAATCGAACTGGACGCCAAAGTCTAGAGGATGAGACTATAAGCCAAGGTTCCTTGCGCGAACACACGCAGAACGTTTTTCGCATGCGTTAAACCCTTATCCGCTTTTCGGAAGAGTAGACCATTTTGTGCTGGTAGGGGACTGATGACAACATTTGAAAAACGCATTCACACCGGTGTCGTATGTAGACACTGCCCTGAAGTGGGAATGCGGATACCTAAATGGTCGGGGGGGAGGGGGGGGGGGGGGGGGGGGGGGGGGGGGGGGAAGGGGGGAGGGGATGGTGGCGTAAGCACAAAGGTCACCATTGGGGACCCTCCGAGCTCTGGCCGAGCAGAGAGAGCCAAGAGAAGAAAGAGAGGTGCCAGCTGGCCAGCGTGGCTCTCTGTGCTGTGCACCTTTTGCACAGCGAATCTAGGAGTGTGCACAGTGCTGCTCTCTGTGCTGTGCACCTTTTGCACAGCGAATCTAGCAGTGTGCACAGTGCTGCTCTCTGTGCTGTGCACCTTTGGCACAGCGAATCTAGCAGTGTGCACAGTACTGCTCTCTGTGCTGTGCACCTCTTGCACAGCGAATCTAGCAGTGTGCACAGTGCTGCTCTCTGTGCTGTGCACCTTTTGCACAGCGAATCTAGGAGTGTGCACAGTACTGCTCTCTCTGTGCTGTGCACCTTTTGCACAGCGAATCTAGCAGTGTGCACAGTACTGCTCTCTGTGCTGTGCACCTTTTGCACAGCGAATCTAGCAGTGTGCACAGTACTGCTCTCTGTGCTGTGCACCTTTTGCACAGCGAATCTAGCAGTGTGCACAGTACTGCTCTCTCTGTTGTGCACCTTTTGCACAGCGAATCTAGCAGTGTGCACAGTACTGCTCTCTGTGCTGTGCACCTTTTGCACAGCGAATCTAGGAGTGTGCACAGTATTGCACTCTGTGTTGTGCACAGTATTGCACTCTCTGCTGTGCACAGTATTGCACTTTGTGTTGTGCACAGTATTGCCTTCTGTGTTGTGCACAGTATTGCACTCTGTGTTGTGCACAGTATTGCACTTTGTGTTGTGCACAGTATTGCACTCTGTGTTGTGCACAGTATTGCACTTTGTGTTGTGCACAGTATTGCCTTCTGTGTTGTGCACAGTATTGCACTCTGTGTTGTGCACAGTATTGCACTCTGTGTTGTGCACAGTATTGCACTCTGTGTTGTGCACAGTATTGCACTCTGTGTTGTACACAGTACTGCTCTCTGTGTTGTGCACAGTACTGCACTCTGTGTTGTGCACAGTATTGCACTCTGTGTTGTGCACAGTACTGCTCTCTGTGTTGTGCACAGTACTGCTTTCTGTGTTGTGCACAGTACTGCTCTCTGTGTTGTGCACAGTATTGCACTCTCTGTTGTGCACAGTATTGCACTCTCTGTTGTGCACAGTATTGCACCTGTGTTGTGCACAGTATTGCACTCTGTGTTGTGCACAGTATTGCACTTTGTGTTGTGCACAGTACTGCACTCTGTGTTGTGCACAATATTGCACTCTCTGTTGTGCACAGTATTGCACTCTCTGTTGTGCACAGTATTGCACTCTGTGTTGTGCACAGTATTGCACTCTGTGTTGTGCACAGTATTGCACAGTGAACGCAGGAATGTGCACTGGGACGTCCGTTTATCTCAGCTTTCTGCTGGTTCTGCAAACCAGCCCTGTATCTAGTGACCAGTCTTTCCACTGCCCCCTACCCCTTGTCCCCTTCGTGTCTCTCCCCCCCCCCACCCCACCCCACCCCCAAGTTTTTAAACAACAAACTGAGCAATTATTCTAGTTATCTATCTATTTATTCTTTCATTTTGAGGATAACGGACATTGAATGCAGATCTACAAAGAAGGATCCAGGCTTTGGAAATGAGATGCCTGAGAAGAATCCTTGGTATTTCATACACGGACCATATTACTAATGAAGAAGTCCGACAAACCATCACCCAACAAGTAAAGCACTACGAAGACCAGCTGACCACAGTCAAGAAAAGGAAGGTCAGATGGTATGGACATGTGACAAGATCAGATGGGCTCTCCAAGACCATACTGCAAGGAACAGTGCAGAGGAAGAGAAGGCGAGGCAGGCCGAAGACGAAATGGGCAGACAACATCACCGAATGGACCGGGAAGAGCTTCTCCACAACCCAGGCACTTGCCCACAACCGCCGCAAATGGAGCCAACTGGTGCAACGTTCGTCACTGCAGTGCCCCTACGACCCTGGAGGGAGTTACGGGAGCAGATGAGATGAGATGAGACTCATGTTTTTTCTTGACATCCAGTTCGCATGTGCATAGGCTTTAAACATTTTGTCATCCCCCCCCCCTATCGTATGCAAAGGCCTACTCTTCCAAAAGACAGGACAGGTTTTAAGGTGTGTGCATGATCGTCATTAAAACCATGTGAATCAGTACAACCCTATTTGCAAAGTTTAACTGTGGATACCTCAATGATGGGCAAACACGGTCACATATGCAAAATGTCACCATAACAACAGAACAAAACAAAAACAAAAACCCGAAAGAAACAAGAAACAATCAAAACAGACTACAGATTTAGCCACAAGCAGAAAGCCAAAACCAAAACAGACCCCCAACAAAACTCTCAATCCACAGCAAACCTTTAATCCGCAAACAAATAAAAAAGACAAGGTATGAGTGGATGAACACAAGCAGAGAACAGGTATAGCTTGACCGTTTTGTTTCCTTTCTCTGCTGGGGCTCTTCATCCCGGCACGGCAGGCTGTTAGCACCCCGGGTAGGCCGCGGTGCGCAGTGCAAAATGGAGGCCCCTGAGGGGTCGTCAGGTGCGATCGAAGACTGCGAGGAAAAGACTGGAGCCGCCCAGAAAAGGCCGCCTTTGACTGCCCCCTGTGTCCCTGTAGGGCGCTAGTTCAGGGGAGGTAACCAGTTCCTGTCAGGTGATGATACCGCGCGAGTTGCCCGGATGTGGCTGCCATTGTGTCGTGTTACCTTTTATGCTTTTCTCTCTCTCTCTCTGTCTCTCCGTGTGTGTCTCTCCGTGTGTGTCTCTCTCTCTGTGTCTCTCCGTGTGTGTGTCTCTCTCTGTCTCTATCATTCTGTTTCACTTTTCGTTCCTCGCCTAGCCTATGTCTTGGGTAGGGAGGATCATAGGAGAGAAAGCTGAGGCTTCTTTTGTGGCTGTCTTTCCCGCTGTGGCTGTACAGTCTCCATGTCTATTGGATAGGCAATCCCTCGTCCACCCCATCCTACCCCACCTTTTCTTCCTATTCTAATTCACAAACACTATTTTATTTGTAAGTGTGTGTGTGTGTGTGTGTGTGTGTGTGTGTGTGTGTGTGTGTGTGTTGTGGAGCAAGGCTGATGAAATAAAGCCAGTGCTGCTTATCTGCAACCCTTGGAAATAAAGGACTGATTTTATTTTTAAAATTCGTTTCAATGCTAGTGCTCCAGGTACACAATGGTGAAACTTCTGCTGTTGTGGCCACTGATTTGATTTGATGTGACTGTCTCCGTCTCTCTCTCCCTTTGTGTTGCTTGCATAGCGCACGCACACACACACATACACACACTGTGTACAAAAGCACACTTACACACATACATACACTTGTACAAAAGCACTCACGCATACACACACTGTGTACAAAAGCACACTTACACACATACACACACTGTGTACAAAAGCACTCACACACATCTGGCTCTATCTGCTGCCTGTCTGTCTGCTTGCCTGTCTGCCTGTTTATCTGTCTGCCTGTTTATCTGTCTGCCTGTTTATCTGTCTGCCTGTGTATCTGTCGGCCTGTTTATCTGTTGGCCTGTTTATCTGTCTGCCTGTTTATCTGTCGGCCTGTTTATCTGTCGGCCTCTTTATCTGTCGGCCTGTCTGTCTTCTTCTCTGTCTTACATTTTGTGATCTGCCTTTACACCGCTGGATAACTGTCTTCTGTGTCACACCCCTCCCCCTTTATCCCTTCCGTTTATCTACCTGTTTATCTGTCTCTGTGTCAGTCACCTGGTCTGTCTTTTGCTGCTGTCTGTCTGTTTGTTTGTCTATCTGTCTGTCAATCCGTCTGTATGCCCGTCTACTCCTCTGTTTCCTTTTCTCAGTCTGTCTGTCAGCCTTTCTCATCCTCTGTTTCGTTCTGTCTGTCTGTCTGTCTATCTGTCTGTCTGTCTGCCTGTCTGCCTTTCTCTCCCTCTGTTTCGTTCTGTCTGTCTGTCTATCTTCCTGTCTGTCTGCCCCTCTTTCCATCTGTTTTGTCCTGTCTGTGTGTATGTCTGTCTTCCTGCTCTCCTCTGTTTTGTTCTCTTTTTTTGGTCTGTGTGTCTCTCTGTCTGTCTGTGTGTCTGTGTGTCTGTCTCTGTCCTCTCTGTCTGTCCTCTCTGTCTACTTGTCTGTCTCTTGTTCCATCTGCTCTCCAGTATATCACCCTATCTGGCCTATCTCTGTGTGTGTGTGTGTGATTGTGTGTGTATGTCCAGTCTGTTTTTTGTTTATTTGTTTGTCTGCCTGTCTGTCTGTCTCTCCCCCCTTTATGTTGTTGAACTCCACAGTCTTGTTTCTTCTCCTCCCCCCCCACCCCCCCATGTCACCCCCCTCCCACCTCCTTTACGCCATGTCCCTTCCCTCCTCCTCCCCAGCTTTCTTTTTTCCAAACTGTAGTGCAGAGCACAAAGCCACACATACCGGGAGCCTGGAATGAAGAAATCTTGTATTTTTGTTTCAATTGTGCGCTCTGCCTTGAAGTTTCTTTCAGCGGGGCTTTCATCTGCCTGCCCCCCCCCCCCCCCCCCCCCCCCCCACACACACACACACTGCCCGCCACACCGGCACTTTCTTCTGCTGGAGAGCTTTTCCTTTCTTTTCCTTTGCCAGTGTGTGTGGTGTGTGTGTGTGTGTGGGTGTGTTTGTGTGTGGGTGTAAGTTGTGTGTTGTGTGTGTGTGTGTGTGAGTTGTGTGCGTGTGTGTGTGTGTGTGTGTGTATGTGGCAGTGTTATGTGTGTGTGCAGTGTGTGTGTGTGTGTGTTGAGTGTATGTTGTGTGTGTGTGTGTGTGCAGTGTATGTGTGTGTGTGTATGTGCAGTGCGTGTGTGTGTGTGCAGTGTATGCAGGCTGGTGGAGAGAGAAGGGCGGTAACTGTGGCACAAAGACAACAGGACAAAGAGTTGCGCGTTCATCCGAATCATTACTGGGGAGGGGGAGGGTAGGGATGGGGAGGGGTGGGGAGAGAGAAGGGGAGGGAGGGGGGGGGTGTTTGCATTCTCTGTCTCTGTTTCTTGCCTCTGTCTCTCACTGCACTCGCTGCCTTGTCCTTGCTTCTGACCTTCATCTGATTTTGCAAGGCTATTTATCAATTAATTAATTAATTCAGAATTAATTTATTAATGTATGTACCTGTAATTATATCTATTAAGAGGAGTATGTGCACGTATGTGTGTGTGCATGTAATATCAGTGTATGTTTTTAGAAATACCCCCGCCCTCCCTCCCAACCCCCCCCCCCCCCCCCCCCCTCTTCTCTCAATTTCTCTCCCTACCCCTCTTCCCCGCTCCCACGTACTTGTTCCCCCCTCCTCCATCTCCCCCCCCCCCCTCCCCTTCCCCCAGCGCTCCCTATAAAAGGAGTTTCTCTGCTCCCTGCCAGCCGGGGTGTGGAGAATTGAACCCCCTTCACCTCGTTCACAGTGTCCACCCCCACCCCCACCTCTCCCTCTGAATCAACGTCATGTCCTCTCCCTCCTCCCTTCCCCTGCCCCTTACCTCCCCCACCCCACCCCCCCCCTATCCCTGGCCATTCAGCCCTCTCTTCTCCCCCGTGTCGCTCCCCCCTCCCCCCCCCCCTAAAGATTTATGCAAAAATCATGAAGCTCTTTTCACGCGCCCGTTTCCGAAGCGCTGAATGGATCCGAACGCCGGACACGACGCGCCACTCAGGGGCTGACATGGCGGTGGCCGCGCCGCTCCGGGCCCTCTGCCTTTGATGTCACACAGCCACACCAAAGAAGGGAGAGAAAAAGGGAGTGTCGTGCCTGCGAGTTCAGTCCCCTGGTTAGTTTAGGTGGCGTTGCTTGTCGACGTCGTCTGCTGCTGCCTTGCTGCCAGCGGAACCGGAAGCTGGTTGCAGGTTTGAGCAGGTGAAGGTGAAGGCTGGGTCTTTGAGCTGAGGTCTTTGATGCCGGGAGGTGTGTGGGCCAGTGGTCTCTGTGGGGTTTGTTCAGAGTTTGGTTTTTGTCTTCTGTTTTCTGTCAGTGAGCTGGAGAAAGGTTTTGTCAATGTCATTGATTCGAGATCAGCATCATGCTGTAACAGTATCGATTCCTTGATCTTTGCTTCGGTAAAGATCCGTCTGTTTCTCGGTCTCTCTGTTTGTTATCTATCTATCTATCTATCTATCTATCTATCTATCTATCTATCTATCTATCTATCTATCTATCTATCTATCTACCTATCTATCTATCCTAAGCTGTCTGTCTGTCTGTGTGTCTGTCTGTGTGTCTGTCTGTCTGTCTCGTGTTTCTGCCTCTCCAGGCAAGTCACTGATTTAAAAACAGAAGCATTTCTTGGCATTGACCCTGACACCAGACACAGAAACTGACCGCAGACTGCCCACAGGACGCTGCCAGATCCTCTCCCATCTCCACCGCCTGAAACTGTCCCACAGTCCTGTCAGCCTGCCTTCAGCACTCTGAGGTCTACACCAGACGTGGAAGCCCAGCCCAGCAGAGCTCTGGCAGGAAAACCTCTGGGGACCGCCAGGGTCACTGCCACAGACTGCAGACTTCGCCATCCAGACAGGATAAACATGCAGCATGGCCGGGAAACCCCGAAGAAGAAGAAGAAGAAGAATGCATGCCAAGAAAAATGCGAAAACGAATGTGAAGAAGAATGGGAAGAAGAAGACGATGACGAAGACGACGACAAAAAAGAGGAAGAAGGTGAAGAATGAGAATGCGAAGAAAACTGCGAAGAATACGAAGAAGAAGAAGAAGAAGAAGAAGAAGAAGAAGAAGAAGAAGAAGAAGGGAAGAAGAAGAAGAAGAGAAGAAGAAGAAGAAGAAGAAGAAAAGAAGAAAAGAAGAAGAAGAAGAAAAAGAAGAAGAAGAAGAAAGAAAGAAGAAGAAGAGAAGAAGAAGAAGAAGAAGGAGAAGGAAGAGGAGAGGAGGAGGAGGAGGAGGAAACACCAATAACAAAACACCAGTAGCAAAACACCAATACACACGCACGCACCTTATAGAAACGTCTAATATCACTAGAAGTGAACATACGTAAAATTGAGGTCAACAACAACCTTATAGAAAGGTCTTCTTCTCTCATCTCTAACAGACAAACATTTTCAGTCCAATATTTATTTCAGCAGTCTCTCTTCACCAGTACAAGGTGCCAGGCCACGTCAGCATCAAAGCACCACGGCCAGTTTCTTCCCATCTGTCTGAAATGTAGATGGGTGAGGAGGAACTATCTCCCCCCCCCCCCCTCTCTCCCCTCTCCCTCTCTCTGGCCCCACTACCCCCTCTCTCCCCTCTCCCTCTCTCTGACCCCACTACCCCCTCTCTCTCCTCTCCCTCTCTCTGACCCCACTACCCCCTCTCTCCCCTCTCCCTCTCTCTGACCCCACTACCCCCTCTCTCTCCTCTCCCTCTCTCTGGCCCCACTACCCCCTCTCTCTCCTCTCCCTCTCTCTGACCCCACTACCCCCCCCCCCCCCCCCCCTCTCTCTGACCCCACTACCCCCCCCCCCCCCCTCTCTCTGACCCCACTCGTCAGCCAGTCAGGGCACAGGCTGCTGAAGACACAGACCACACTGGTTATGGAGGGAACGTCAAAAGAAGGCTAAATCTCCTAAGCAAACACACTCATCAAAATCTGATTGGCTGCGAAGAGCGAAACCACCGACCACAAAAGGCGATTGGATAGTCGCCATACACACCCCGCTATTCATGTATCCTCCCCCCCTCCCTCCCCCTCTATTCCCCCCCCCCCCCCCCCCCCCCCCCCCTGAAGTGAGATGTGACAGAGGGAGGGAGGGAGAGGTGGTGGCGGTGTACTCAGCCCTGACAAGATGGCGCCTGCAGGCCTCAAGTCATTAATCATGTCTGCCCCTCTCCCATCTATCATCCATTTTCTCTCTCTCTCTCTCTCTCTCTCTCTCTCTCTCTCTCTCTTGTTCTTGAACAACTTTTTCTACACTCAGATTTTTTCTTTCTGTAACTGTTTTTCTGCCCCCCCCCCCCCCCCACCCAACCCTTTACACTTTGACATGAATGGGGGGTGCAGAAGGAGAGGGAATGATAGGATGGAAGGGGGGAGGGCGGGGTTAGAGAGGTGAGGTGGTATCGATGGTTAAGTTTGAAAAAGTAATGGTCCAGGGCTTTCGAACTTAAGAACATTTTATTTCAGGGGTGGGGGTGGGGGTGGGTGTTGTGTTATTGTTGTTTTGTCTCCCGCTCTGGTGAAAATGTGAAAAATGTGAAGAATGACAGAGTTGCAGATGGTACAGCTAAGGACAGTTTTCTTTCTGGGTCTGGTCGTTGTGGTGTGCTAGTCTGAGCATCCACATACTCCCCCCCCCTCCCTCTATCTGTGTCTGAAGTCCCTTCTCAGGCAAGGGCCCGATTACAAAAAAGTGTCAATACTTAACCGTAACCCTTGGGAATAAAGATTATCAATCAATCAATCAATCAACATCAACCAACCAATCAATCAATCAGTCAATCTATCTATCTATCTATTTATCTATCTATCTATTTGTCTGTCTGTCTATCTATCTATCTATCTATCTATCTATCTATCTATCTGTCTGTCTGTCTGTCTGTCTATCTATCTATCTATCTGTCTATCTATCTATCTATCTGTCTTCTGTCTGTCTGTCTGTCTGTCTATCTATCTATCTATCTATCTATCTATCTGTCTGTCTGTCTGTCTGTCTATCTTCTATCTGTCTGTCTGTTCGTCTGTCTGTCTCTGTCTATCTAGTCTATCTATCTATCTATCTATCTATCTATCAATATCACATCTGTCTGTCTGTCTGTCTGTGTCCTAACTATCTATCTATCTATCTATCACGACGTGTCTGTCTGTCTGTCTGTCTGTCTATCTTCTATCTATCTATCAATTATCTGTCAGTCTGTCTGTCTGTCTATCTATCTATCTATCTATCTATTATCGATCTATCTATCTATCTGTCTTCTGTCTGTCTATTATCTATCTACTATTAAACTATACTGTCTTGTCTATCTATCTATTTCTATCTATATCTATCTATCTATCATCTATATCTCAGCGTTCTGTTCAGACTTTGATGGCTAAACTGCACTGTTATCTGATGTAGATACCACACGGAAACAGCACTGTCAGATGATCACTAGAATAGGCCTAATGTCTGTCATGCAGTTTGCACGAGTGTGTGTGCGCGTAGGTGGCTGTGTTCTCAGCAGACAATGATGCAGAGGTCTCTTGTTACGGTCATTCAGAACAAAGTCAGGAATATAATTATGGGTCTCAACTGCTGTTTTAAAATTTTTTTCTTTGTTAATTGATAATGGGGCTCTTCCATCATGTAATGAACAGCCTAATTGATGGATAGTTAATTGTAATCTTGATTTTAAAAAAATGTAGACAGCTAGCCAGTTATAAAAAGAAGCAGTTCTTGTTGACAACAGACCTCTGGGGCTGGCTGGGAGGTGAACAACCACTATTATGACCATAGATTTCAGCTCTGTCTTTTTTTGTTGAGGTAAGCAGTTGTCTGTTGAGTTGTTTTTCTGTGTAGGGCTTAGTCTGCTTCATTCATCTTTAGTTTCTTTGTCCCTCTTGCTATTTTTACATTTTTATTTTTCATTACAAAAAGTCAGACACTGTGTAAGTTCTCAGGTGACATAATTTTCTGTCTGTCAAGTCAAGTCAAGTCACATTTTTATTTCCAGATGGTACATTGAATAAGCAATGCATTTGCTTTTTCTTGATGAAGCCATCTATCTAGGAACAAAATAGTATGTTCTTTCGAGCCAGAAGGCCCATAGAGCCGGAGCTTATCCCGGTTTCTGTAGCGTTAAGCGAACTGATGGTTTTTCACCACCCCTGTGACAGGACGCTAGTCTGTCGCCAGATACTTCCCCAGCAGAGCTGGTACCCACTTGTACACCTGGGTGGAGTGAGGAAAATAGGAGTAAAGTGTCTTTCCCAAGGACACAACACCGAGCCGAGCGGGGATCGAACCCGCGACCTCTGGATCACGACTTGACCGCCTAAACCACTCGACCACGGTGCCTAGGAACACAATACAACTTGATAAATATTATCTAACTACATTATTACCATAATAAGACTAACTCGAAAAGAAAAATAGAAACAGAGAAAAAAAAGAAGAAAGAACATGCACACACACACACACACACACACACAACACACACACACACGGGACCAAAACAAACAAACAAAAAACTCAACAATAACGAAAATGGAACACCCTTCCCACCAAACAAGAAAAATTCACTGGTGTGTGTGTATGTGCTGTGTGCCTGAGTGTGTGTGTAGAATACTATAGCAGTGAATTGATAAAGAATACCCCCCCCCAACCCAAAACAACCCCCCCCCCCCTCTAAAAACAAAACAAAAAGAACCCAACAGGGGCTGAGTGGTTAGACTAGAGTGATGGGCTCTGATCTGATGGCCCCTGGATTGAGTGAGCACCAGGAAGCAGCTGTTCTAGGGGATTTACCTTGGAGTTCACAGAAGTACTACTCCACTCCCCCAAACGTCCTTCCGATAAGATGATAAACTGAGGCCCTGTGTGCCAAAGCAGGCAGGACATCTTGCCCACACGTTAAAAACCGTTCTGGGAAGAAACGGTTGCACACACAAAATCTGACCTTTGGTGAACCTTGGGGCTACAGGGGCTACAGCCCAGGGACGAAAAAATAAAACCAAACTAGAACAAATCAAAACAAAAGCAAACCAAACAAGAACAAATCAAAACAAAAGCAAACCAAACAAGAACAAATC
Source organism: Rapana venosa (assembly GCA_028751875.1). Taxonomy (NCBI): domain Eukaryota; kingdom Metazoa; phylum Mollusca; class Gastropoda; order Neogastropoda; family Muricidae; genus Rapana; species Rapana venosa. The sequence continues at coordinate 83,484,273 of CM054138.1, read as the reverse complement.
AAAACGAAAACAAACCAAACAAGAACAAATCAAAACAAAAGCAAACCAAACAAGAACAAATCAAAACAAAACAAACCAAACAAGAACAAATCAAAACAAAACAAACCAAACAGAACAAATCAAAACAAAAACAACAAACAAAACAATCAACAAATCAAACCAAACAGACAAATTAAACAAGAACAAACCAACAAGAACAACAAACTAACAAACCAAACAGAACAAATCAAAACAAAACAAACCAAACAGAACAAATCAAAAAAAAACAAACCAAACAGAACAAATCAAAACAATAACAAACCAAACAAGAACAAATCAAAACAATAACAAACCAAACAAGAAAACATTAAAACAAAGAAAGAGAGAAACCAGACAAAAACAGGCCCTCAAAATAATTATGTATGTTGACGAGGTGCAGGAAGCTCTTCTCCAGAAGCCACATGCCTCCTAGCCTATGCTGTGTGGGAGAAACTGCAGTGACTGAACGTGGGAATAAGCAGGGAATGGAGAGAAGGGACTGGTCTACGTCCTGGCCTGAACTGAAGGCAGGGTTTATCAGATCCATCCTCGT
>CM054138.1:83453702-83473702 GCA_028751875.1 Rapana venosa | reverse complement strand
TCAGTAGCCTGGCAGCACTAGACCACCTAACCAGCCTAGACTACACAGCCTAGACCAGCCTAGACTACACAGCCTAGACCACACAGCCTAGACCAGCCTAGACTACACACCCTAGACCAGCCTAGACCAGCCTAGACTACACAGCCTAGACCAGCCTAGACCAGCCTAGACTACACAGCCTAGACTACACAGCCTAGACTACACAGCCTAGACTACACAGCCTAGACCACTGACAGCCTAGACACACAGCTAGACTACACACTAGACTACACAGCCTAGACTCAAGCCTAGACTACACAGCCTAGACTACACAGTCATAGACCACACAGCCTAGACTACACAGCCTAGACTACACAGCCTAGACTACACACCTAGACCACACAGCCTAGACTACACAGCCCTAGACTACACAGTGACCTAGACTACACAGCTAGACTACACATCCTAGACTACACACCTAGACCAGCCTAGACTACACAGCCTAGACTACACAGCTAGACTACACAGCCTAGACTTACACAGCCTAGACTACAACAGCCTAGACTACACAGCCTAGACTACACTAGCCTAAGACTACTACACGCCTAGAACTACACAGCCTAGACCACAGCCTAGACACACAGCCTAGACCACACAGCCTAGACTACACAGCCTAGACCAGCCTAGACCACACAGCCTAGACTACACAGCCTAGACCAGCCTAGACTACACAGCCTAGACCACACAGCCTAGACTACACAGCCTAGACCAGCCTAGACTACACAGCCTAGACTACACAGCCTAGACTACACAGCTAGACTACACAGCCTAGACTACACAGCCTAGACTACACAGCCTAGACACACAGCCTAGACCAGCCTACACAGCTAGACCACACAGCCTAGACTACACAGCCTAGACCAGCACACACGCCTAGACCACGCTAGACTACACAGCCTAGACTACACAGCCTAGACTACACAGCCTAGACCACACAGCCTAGACTACACAGCCTAGACACACAGCCTAGACTACACAGCCTAGACTACACAGCCTAGACCAGCCTAGACTACACAGCCTAGACTACACAGCCTAGACTACACAGCCTAGACTACACAGCCTAGACTACACAGCCTAGACCACACAGCCTAGACTACACAGCCTAGACCACACAGCCTAGACTACACAGCCTAGACCACACAGCCTAGACTACACAGCCTAGACTACACAGCCTAGACTACACAGCCTAGCACAGCCTAGACCACACAGCCTAGACTCACACAGCCTAGACTACACAGCCTAGACCACACAGCCTAGACCACACAGCCTAGACTACACAGCCTAGACCACACAGCCTAGACTACACAGCCTAGACTACACAGCCTAGACCACACAGCCTAGACTACACAGCCTAGACCACACAGCCTAGACTACACAGCCTAGACTACACAGCCTAGACCACAGCCTAGACCACACAGCCTAGACTACACAGCCTAGACTACACAGCCTAGACCACACAGCCTAGACCACACAGCCTAGACTACACAGCCTAGACCACACAGCCTAGACTCACAGCCTAACCAACACAGCCTAGACTACACACCTAACACTACACACACCTAACACCACTAGACACAAGCCTAGACTACACAGCCTAGACTACACAGCCTAGACTACACAGCCTAGACTACACAGCCTAGACTACACAGCCTAGACTACACAGCCTAGACTACACAGCCTAGACTACACAGCCTAGACCACACAGCCTAGACTACACAGCCTAGACTACACAGCCTAGACTACACAGCCTAGACACACAGCATAGACCAGCCTAGACCACACAGCCTAGACTACACAGCCTAGACCACACAGCCTAGACTACACAGCCTAGACTACACAGCCTAGACACACAGCCTAGACCACACAGCCTAGACTACACAGCCTAGACTACACAGCCTAGACCACACAGCCTAGACACACAGCCTAGACTAACAGCCTAGACACACAGCCTAGACTACACAGCATAGACCAGCCTAGACCACACAGCCTAGACTACACAGCCTAGACTACACAGCCTAGACTACACAGCCTAGACCACACAGCCTAGACTACACAGCCTAGACCCAGCCTACCACTACACTACAAGCCTAGACTAACACAGCCTAGGACTACACAGCTAGACCAGCCTAGACCACACAGCCTAGACTACACAGCCTAGACCACACACAGCCCTAGACTACACAGCCTAGACTACACAGCCTAGACTACACAGCCTAGACTACACAGCCACACTACACAGCCTAGACTACACACCCTACACGCTAACACACACTAGACTACACAGCCTAGACTACACAGCCTAGACCACAAGCCTAGACTACACAGCCTAGACCACACAGCTAGACTACACAGCCTAGACCACACAGCCTAGACTACACAGCCTAGACTACACAGCCTAGACCACACAGCCTAGACTACACAGCCTAGACTACACAGCCTAGACTACACAGCCTAGACTACACAGCCTAGACCACACAGCCTAGACCACACAGCCTAGACTACACAGCCTAGACCACACATCCTAGACCACACAGCCTAGACTACACAGCCTGACCACACAGCCTAGACCACACAGCCTAGACTACACAGCCTAGACCAGCCTAGACACACACTAGCCTAGACCACACAGCCTAGACAACAGCCTAGACCACACAGCCTAGACTGACACAGCCTAGACCACACAGCTAGCCCTACACAGCCTACACTACACAGCCTCACTCAGCCTACTACACAGCCTAGACTACACAGCCTAGACCACACAGCCTAGACCGCACAGCCTAGACCACACAGCCTAGACCACACAGCCTAGACTACACAGCCTACACTACACAGCCTAGACTACACAGCCTAGACTACACAGCCTAGACTACACAGCCTATACTACACAGCCTAGACTACACAGCCTAGACTACACAGTCTAGACTACAAAGCATAGACCACACAGCCTAGACTACACAGCCTAGACTACACAGCCTACACTACACAGCCTAGACCACACAGCCTACAGCCAGTGAAATGGGATTTTCGATTGCCTGACCAGCTGCCGTGCCTTCTGCACTCACATCTTCACCAGCCCTCCCCCCCCCCTCCCCTCCCCTCCCCCTTCATTAACATATTTATTGCATCTGTTTGATCTGTTGGTTGTGCTCTCCACTGTAGATAGCACTGTGGAAACCAAGGAGGACACTGTGGGCACTTTGCAAGCACACTCACACACGCAGGTACACAGGTATGCACTGACGTCCACACACGCCAGGGCACACGACTAGACACTCACTCACACAGAATGCTAATGCACGTAATTCACACACACACACACACACACCACACACACACACACACCACACACACACATACACACACAATACTCACACACATACACACACACACATACACACACGCACACGCACACATACACACACACGCACACACATACACTACCACACACGTACACACACACACACACACATTACACACACATCCACACATGCACACACACACACACACAACACACACACACATACACACACACACATACACCACATACACACATGCATGATATCATAACAAAACAAGAGTCCAGACAGAACTCTGTTACACACAGCTGATTACACATCACACTGGGTACACATACACGTACACATGCTTATGTACACACTACATGGCTGATGACGCTACACATACACACACACTGCTTGACTTACACATACACTTTTGACAACAACTTGCTGATGTGGGTGACAAACAGGCGTGGGGTAACATGCTGTGTGGGGTGTACACATACATGGCTGTGTGGGGTGTACACATGGCTGTGTGGGGTGTACACATACATGGCTGTGTGGGGTGTACACATACATGGCTGTGTGGGGTGTACACATACATGGCTGTGTGGGGTGTACACATACATGGCTGTGTGGGGTGTACACATACATGGCTGTGTGGGGTGTACACATACATGGCTGTGTGGGGTGTACACATGGCTGTGTGGGGTGTACACATACATGGCTGTGTGGGGTGTACACATGGCTGTGTGGGGTGTACACATGGCTGTGTGGGGTGTACACATGGCTGTGTGGGGTGTACACATGGCTGTGTGGGGTGTACACATACATGGCTGTGTGGGGTGTACACATACATGGCTGTGTGGGGTGTACACATGGCTGTGTGGGGTGTACACAATGGCTGTGTGGGGTGTACACATACATGGCTGTGTGGGGTGTACACATACATGGCTGTGTGGGGTGTACACATACATGGCTGTGTGGGGTGTACACATACATGGCTGTGTGGGGTGTACACATACATGGCTGTGTGGGGTGTACACATGGCTGTGTGGGGTGTACACATGGCTGTGTGGAAGGAAAAGTCCCTTGCTTCTTGCCTGTATTTGAACAAGGACTGCAGAACACAGTCAGGGGGCCAAGAATGGCCTGGCTGCCCTCCATCACACTCTGATTCCTGACTGCACACCCCCCCCCCCCCCCCCCCCCACAAAGGGCAGGGTTGGAATAGAGCTCGCCATGTAAGTCTGAGCTACGTAAATACTGTCGTGTTGTGTGTTTATATATATATACATTTATCTTTATATAAATTTCATATATTATTATTATCATTATTTATTTATTTTTATTTTATTTACTGAGGTGCAATCCATTACATCTGAAAAGTAGGACCCAACAACTAAAGAAAATGAAAGAGCCATTCTGGACACATTGCCAACAGTGATCATAGGAAGGACGTGTCCGCAGCGCTCCTCTCTCTAGCTCTGTGGCGAGGCAGCACTCTGCGCTTTATGGAGCAAAACACATCGATACACTCTGAACACGAGGCTTCCCCGTGGGGATGCCCGGGGCCTGTCAGCATGAATAGCATCCCCTCCTTCTGGAAATTCTGTGCTAGGAATTCCCTCTTTTCTACCCCTCTCTTTGTTTCTGGCTTCTTCCTATTCCATCACTTCCTTCTTGTCTGTTCTCTGCCTTTTTGGATATTCTCCTGCCCTTTTCCGGAAAGTTTTAAAAGATATCAATCTATCCCACGCTGAAGTCGGATGTGCCAGGCCTGACTTGTCAGGTGTTTAACGGCAGTGCACAGCACTTTTGCTCCAATAACAAACAGCAATAGTTGTTGTCTGAGCTTTTGACGACAACGAAGAGGAAACACTGAACATTCTCCAGGGTCAAGTGAGGAAACACGATCAACATCTCAAAACTTAACACTATAATGTAAACTTCAGTAACGAAAACAACAAGTTTATAGCGCACTTACACAAACAACGCTTTCAAACATGCACATGATGACCATGTATTCAAGATGCGTGCTCCTTTATTTTGGTCGGTCACAAATAATGCTACTGTGGTCAGAAAGGCGGCTCAGTTATCTGGAGCAGCTACAGGAGGACAGAGAAGCAAGCCATCTGTCAACATTGCTGAGTACCAGAGAAAATCAGTGACAGTTCAAAACAGCTCTTCTCACACTTACCTTTCAACCATTCTCTGAAACTAGGCTATATATAAAAAATTATATATATATATATATATATATATATATATATATCTTATATAAGTAAATAATAATAATAATAATAAGAAGAAGAAGAAGAAGAAGAAGAAGAAGAAGAAGAAGAAGAAGAAGAAGAAGAAGAAGAACAAGTAAGAAGAAGAATGTATGGAATTTATATAGCGCTGAATCTTGTAAAGCAACAAATCAAAGCGCTCAGATGACTTTTTTTTTAATATCGAGGATAATGGAATAAGCACTCATTACATCCAGTCCCCCTGTGTATGCGGTTTTGTAAATTTTGTCATCTGTTCCCACTGGAACATAATGGCCTACCCTTTCGAAAAGCGGAACATGATTTAACGTGTGCGCAAGATGTGCATGCGTTCGCACACGGGGCCTCGGTTTATAATCTCATCCGGACTTTTAGGAAGTTTACGTATACTAGTAATATATTATGCCATGTAACTTTCTTCTCTCACCACATTTATAATATTTTTGATTATATGTATAGTCTTTTGTTTATATGGGGCAAATGGCTTGGAAAAATTGAATAAATCATTGTTGCATTGTATTGCATTGTATTGTATTGCATTGTCTTGTATTGTTATGCGCGCGCACGTGCACACACACACACACACACACACACACACTGTCTTTCTTTTGTTTTGTACCCTTATCTTTTCTTTCCTTTGTCTTTTCTTTCTTTTCTTTTTTCTCTTTTCTTCCTCGCCTTCACCATGTCTGCTCTCTCTCCTGTACCCCTCTCACTTTGTTGGTGTTGTTGTTCTCTGTCTCTGTTATCTGGCTGTCTGTCCTTCTTCCTTGCTTCCTTTCTGTTCTTTCTCTCTTTTCTGTCTTTGTGTTTTTCTTTATTTTTTCCTTCCTTCCTTCCTCCCTCCCTTCCTTCTTTCTTTTGTTCTTTTTGTCACAGGACAATAAATTATTGTCCCAACATTTCAGCAACTGCCCACAACTGCCCACCACAAGGCAGGTAACTGTGTGACCATTAGGGGAGTGTGGGTTGTAAAGGGCAGTAATTGCCTGATCAGCCAATGGCAATGAGGCTACTTTCCTTTTGACACCTTTATCACAGCCCTCCATTCTCTCCCCTGTTTTCTGATGTCCTTTCAATGAGACAGACACACACACACACACACACACACAGAGTACTATCGAAATTTGTTCCTTTGTGTGTGTGTGTGTGTGTGTGTGTGTGTGCGCGCGCGCCAACGCGCTCGCGCGTGCATGATTTTATGTGTGTGATTTTCTAAGTAACACTTTGTTTAAAGCAGCTGAACTCAAACTCTTCTATTTGGAGGATATGGAATAAACGCTCATTTTGGCTCCGTTTTTTTATCCGGATAAAATTCAGGACAGTAAAAACCCCAAAAAAAACCCAAAAGCCACCAAAAAAAAATAAAAAAGGGAAACATAGCTTGCACAGAAAAACACAAAAAAAAAAACCCAAAAAGAGACAAAAAAAAAATAAAAAAAAGAAACAAAAGGCCCCCCCCCCCCCCCCCCCAAACCCCCCACACCCCTAAAAAAAAAAAAAAAAAAAAGCGGGTCCAAAACCCCCCAAAAAACAACCCTCAAAAAAACCAAAATACTAAAAAATGTAAATTTTGAATTTGATGGTAAGTTGGTTTCCCCCCCCCGCAAAGGGGTGTGAACTCCCTTCCACACAGAAATTTAAAATTTTAAAACTTTAAACGCCCTTCCACACAGCCCTTTACAACTATAACTCTTTGAAAATCCTTCCCCCTTACAAACCCCTTTTTAACTCCTTTCCCCCACAAAAACTTCCCTTTTGAACTCCCTTCCACCACATTACAACTAAAAATTTTTTGGTAATTTCCCAAAACACAGCTTTACAATATAACTCTTTGAGGTCCCTTTTTCCAAAGGCATTACAAACTTTTAAAACTTTTTGGGTGCTTTTCCCACCCAATTAAACAACTATAAAATTTTAGTGCATTTTCCCACGGGAAATTAAAACTACCCAATTCTTTAAATCCCTTCCCCCAACAGCATTCCCACTATCCAATTTTTTGGTTCATTTCCCCAACCCCGCTTTTCCAATATAAAATCTTTGTTGCAAAAAAACCCCGAAATTCCCCTTTTACAAATCTTTGAACTGCCTTAAAAAAAGGTTTTAAAACAAATCAACTCTTTGAACCCCCTTTCCCAAACCGCATTAAAAAAAATAAATTTCTTTGAATTTCCTTCCACACGAAATTACAACTTAAAATTTTGGGAGTTGCTTTTCCAACGGGAAAAACCCCTTTTCAACACTTTAGTGTGCTTTAACTTACCACCTCGGGCCTTTAAAACCCCAGCTTCCATTAATTTTTTAGCTTTTTCCCACAGCATTAAAAACTATCAATTTTTTAAATCCCTTTCCAACACCCATTAAAAACTATCAACTTTTTGAGTGCTTTTCCCCACACAGCATTTAAAAACTACCCCAACTCTTAAAATCCCTTTCCCCAAAGCATTAAACCTTTTAAACCTTTTGGATTTTTTTCCACCGAATTAAAAACTTCAACTCTTTAAAATGTTTCCACCCCCCGCTTTTTTAAACTATCAACTCTTTAAATCCCTTTCCCACACAGAAATTAAAAAATTTAAATTTCTTTAAATTTTCCCACACTAACCCCATTAAAAATTTTAACTCTTTTAAAACCCCCTATTTCACAAAGAATTACAACTATCACCCCTTTGAACTCCCTTCCACACGAATTACAACTTTCAACCCTTTAAAGTTGAACTTCACACAGCATTACAACTAACAACTCTTTAAAATGCTTTTCCAACGAATTCCCAACTATCAACTCTTTAAATCCCTTTCCCCACCCCCTCAATTTCAACTAATTAACCCCGGGGCCCTTTCCACAATTTACAACATAAAACTCTTTAAACCTGCCCTCCCCCCCCAGAAATTACAACTATCAACCTTTAAAGTTTGTTAAAAAATTTTTTCCACAAAGCATTAAACTATCAATTTTGAGTGTTTTCCCACACAGCATTACAATTTATAACCCCTTTAAGGGGCCTTTTCCAAAGAATTTTCAATTACAACCCCCTTTAACTGCCTTCCCACGCATTAAAAACTTTTAAAACTTTTTTGAATCCCTTTCCAAAAGCTTTTCAACACCCACTCTTTAAAGGGGTTTTTCCCAAAAAGCTTTTTAACTATCCCCCCCCTTTTTTTTTCCCCAATTTTTTTTTTTTTTTTTTGAACAAAGGTTTTCCACCCGCTTTTAAAAATTACACTCTTTGAACTGCCTTCCAAAACGCATTCATTTATAAAATTTTTTAGTGCTTTTCCCAAACGCATTAAAAAACTTTTAAACTCTTTAAAACCCCTTTTTCCTCAAAAGCTTTTAAAACTATAACTCTTTTGAACTCCCCTTCCCAAAAAAACAGCTTACAACTTAAAATCTTTGTCTGCCCCACCCCGCTTTCCCCTTCAATTTTGATTTGCTTTCCCCACACAGCTTTACAATTTTTCCTCTTTGAACCTTCTTCCCCCCACAGTTAAACCTACAAATTTTGGGAGGTTGAAAATTTCCCCAACCCCTCCAACTATCAACCCCCTTTAATGCCTTCCCAACCTAGAAATTACAACTAATTCCTTTTTTGGGGGTGAAATTTCCCCCCCGCATTAAACTTTCCTTTAATTGCCCCTGCCTTCCACAGCTTTATCCCCCAATAAACTCTTTGGGTGCTTTCCCAAAACAAAAGCTTTACAACTATAAACCCTTTTAAAAACGCCTTTAAACCAGCATTACAATTTATCCCCTTTTGAGGGGCCTTTTCCACCGGGCATTAAAAACTATAAACTCTTTGAGTGCATTTCCACACAGCATTAAAATTTTATAAAATTCTTTTGGAACTCCCCAACACCCATTAAAACTTTTCAAATCTTTAAATTCCCCCTTTCCCCAAAAAGCTTTAAAACAAACAAATCAACTCGGTGAATGCCCTTCCACCACAGCATTCCACTACCAATTTTTTGAACTGCCTTCCCACGCATTAAAACTATAAATCTTTGGGTTGTTTTCCCCACAAAAGCATTACAACAAAAAACTCTTTGAATGCCTTAAAAACCCCAGCTTTAAACTATAAAACCCCTTTTGATGAAATTTCCCAAAAGTTTAAAACTTTTCAACTCTTTGAGTGAAATTTCCACCAGCTTTTTCAATATCCACTTTTGAATGTTTTTTAAAAACCAGTTTAAAAAATTTTTACTCTTGAACTCCCCTTCCCAACACAGATTAAAACTATAAACTTTTTAAAACTCCTTCCACACAGCATTACAACTATAAACTCTTTGAACTGCTTCCAAAAAAGATTACAATACCCAACTTTTTTTGAGTGAAATTTCCACCCCACCCATTACAACTTTAAACCTCTTGGGTGCTTTCCCACACAGCATTAAACTATCAACTCTTTGAGTGCATTTCACCGCATTACAACTATAAAACCTCTTTGAACTGCCTTCCAAAACACAGCTTAACAACAAACAATTCTTTGATGCATTTCACACAGCTTTAAAATACCCAACTCTTTGAATTCCCCTCCACACACCCTTTTTAAACTAATAAAACTTTTGGTGAAAATTTACACGCTTACAACTATCAACTTTTGAGTGTTTTTCCCCACCCCAGCATTAAAAACCTTTAAACCCCCCCTTGAGAAATTGTTCCCCTTTTTTTCGTAACCCCCACTGCAATGACTCTAACTGTAACAAATTTTAAAGTTTTTCTAAACAGGGGTTTCCCCACCACATGAAAAACCGACTCCAAGCCATTTGTAAACCCTTTGTCCCCGCCGAAAAACCCAGAAAGGAACACTTTCGGGGCATACGTCACGACTGCAGCGTGGATTTCCCGAGATCTCCTCCCCCCTCACTCTTCTGACGTCACTACCGCAAAAAACTGTTCCCAAAGCCACAACACTCCCCGCCTTTTCGGCCCTCCCCCGGTTTCAAAATTTGTGTGGGGACCTGATTTTTTGGGCTCTACTCAAACGTGTGTCATGATCTGCATGAGATCTAAATCCCCCGCCAAGTTCTTTTCCCCCTTTCCACACCTGACCCCACAATCCAAACTCTTGCGCCCAAACCCCCCCCCTTGTACACTCTCTACCATACCCTCGTCCTGTTCCCAGATAGCCCATAGTCAATCCCCAAAATGTCTTTTTAAAACCTCCCCTTGCCTCCCTCAAACCTTTCCACATTGTCTACTAAACGCGCAATCTGTCTGCCCGGGGAAAATTTGGCCCCCCAAAAAGTTTACTTAAATTTTGATTTTATTTTGAACCCCAACATAGATCTAATTTTTCTTACGATTTTTGGCTAAAACCTGGGCCCAAACAAACCAAAAGATAAAACAGCGGGCTCCCCCTTTGGCAAAAAACTCTTTTTTTTCCCCCGATTCTCCCGTAGAGGTGGGGCATTCCCCATCGTCTAAAAAGAAAACCCCCTGCATCCAGCTTGCTATCTTTCCCTTTCCTTTTTCACTCGAATCTTTCGAAGTCTGTAAACTCAACGTACCTTCCCCCGGGCCAAAACTCTGTTACTTTCTGTTGCCTTTACCGCCCGCCCCCCAAACCCAAAAAAAACAATTTGACATTTCATTTTTACCACAAGATTTTTCAGTAAATCCTTAAACCTTTACGCCTCTCCCCCAAAAGACTTTCATTTTTGGGGATTTTAAAACTACCTTTCGACAACCAGTCATCCCCCCATGGCCCCAAGGGGTTTTTTCTCTTTCTTTGTAAATTTTCACTTTTTTTCCCCAGCGGGGTAAACAAAAAACCCAAAACAGTTTCTGGTCACTTTTTAGACTGGCTTATTACCGTTTGTTTTCAAAAGGGCCCTAGTCAAAATCCCCTCTGTTTTTTCATGAAAAACTGCTCCCCAAAATTATTCTGCCATTTTTTTCTTTTAAACCCTGGGAAAAAAGGGCCTATAAGAACAAAAAGTGAAATTACCGTCGAAACCCTCGGCCATAGATATTCAAACTTTCCCCTTTCCCAAAAGCCGGGTTTTCCCCCTATCCCCAAACCCCTGACCTTTGCCCCCATCAAAAAAAATACAATACTGTCCCCCCACCCAACTCCTCGATGTCAGGCCCCTTTCCTACTGACCATCCCTCCCTGATTGGGCCCATGTGAAACCAGGGTTTAACCCCCCTGGTCCAAAACCCCAAAACGCCGAAAAATGAGGGGGCCCTTTGGCGAAAAAAAAACCGAAAAAAAACAAACAGCTTCCCCGGGTAAAAAAATCCCAAATTTAAAACCCCCTTTATTTCCCCCGAAAAAACAAAAGTATTAATTTTTAAAGTTCTTGATCCCAAACGTCTTTTAAATCTCTTTTTTCCCCCTACATCCACGTTTTTTTAAATCTGAGAAGGCTAGTCCTCTGCTTTTTTATTCCCCGACCCCCAATCTGAACTTCCTTTTATATTTTCTGCATTCTTCTCTGACAAAGTCCCAATTCCCCCTACCCGTTTGGGTCAGCTCCTTTCCAAGCCTGCAACTTCTGATCCCCCTTTTTCCCGGTACCCCCCCCCCCTTTTCCCTTTTTTCCCGCAAGCAGAAAGAAATCGAGTTTAATTTCCCCGAAAGGAAAATTTCTATAAAATTTATTTTGATCTGATCCCTTTCGCTTCTCTTTTCACTAGGTTCCCCCACAACTTATCCCACATCACGAAAAATAAATTATCTCTTTGTCTCTGGAAATGTTTCCCTTCCAAAACTCAAAAAAAATGCTATAGCACACCCCTTAAATCAAAAAGCACCTTTACCCCAAACATTTTGAAGAAATTTTGACCCGTTTCCAAACCCTTAAAACCCTTTTTCTCTAAAATCCTTTTAAAAAAAGTTCTTAAAAAAGCCAAACCCCCACCTTTTATCCAATAGTTCCTTCCCGCGTTTTCATTTGCCTATCGGTCAACCAAGCACTGAAACTACCCTTGTCCACACCTTAAAAACCCCCCTTTACTCGCTTCTGCCTGGGGGGAAAAATTTTTCTTACTCCCACTCCCACTTACTGCAGCCCCTTTTACACTATTTCCAAATTATTTTCTCTGCCGTCTTCAAAGAACGTTTTGTTTTTAATGGTACAGCCCCCTTTCCTGGGTTTTGTTCAACCTTAATGACCCCCCCCCCTTCCAGGGCAGCACAATAAACAAGATTCAAATCGTACCTGCCAGAAAGGGGAAAGGGACTTCCACAGGGTCCCTTTTTTGGCCCTGGTTTTTTCACCCTTTACAATGCTCCCCCGTCAATTATAAATAACCCCCCCCAGAAAAACCCCCCCATAAATTTTTTGCCCGTTTAAATCTAAGATTCCTAAAAGCCAAAACTACTGGGAAAAACTGCCTTTCTTCTTTTCAAATATGGCCCCTGCTTTCAAGAATCCCAAAAAGGATGATACGAACAAGTTACAGCTAAAACAGATAAAAAAAAAACCCTGCTTGTAGGAACCAAAAAACAAACCCCTTCCATTACAAAAATTCCAATTAAAAACTTAGGGAATGCACAAATCCCTTTATCCACGCTGTGAAGTATCTAGGGGGTTTATTATTGGGCCCAAAACCTCTCTATGCAAAAAAAACACACCCAAACCGTCAGTCGTGCTACTATCAATTTTCCGATTAGGCAATTTGGAAGGGCCCTTTTTTTCCACCCATGGGAACAAACCAAAATTTTACTTTTCCATTCTTTCACGTCTGGAAAATTGCAATTTTTTTTGTTGGCTGGTTTTGACAGCACATCAATCCAATTCCCCTTTAACGTATACAAAACTCTGCACTCGACTAATCCTCAGAAAGAAAAAATTGAGCATATTACCCCTTTTCTTGCATTCTTTCCAAATGGCTGTTTTGCGACAGAGAGTAAACTATAAAAATCAGTACCCTCTGTTACAAATGTCTCCACCCCAAAAAAGCAAACCCCCCTCCTCTGGAATGTCTTCACTTTTTTACTCCTCTTCTCCCCCGCTCGCTCAGATACCTGTTTACAAACCCCTAATCAACCCATCCACCAACGGCCTCCCTCTTTCCTATTCCCCTGTCCTTGATCTAAACCCCCCTCTCACTTTTCCCCAAAGCCTTCTTAACACTTTTTAAAATCCTCTAAAACTTTTACAAACCTAAGATTTTCCTCTCCTCCCCTTCCCATCTCTATTTTTTCCCCCTTACCACCAAAACTTTCCAGGGGGGGGGCCTTGTGTTGTTTGTGTGTGTGTGTGGGTGTTGGTTTGTGTGTTTTGGTGTGGTGTGTTTTGGTTGTGTGTGCGCGCGCGCGCGCGCGTGCACATTTGGATTTGATGGAACTATTAGTTGTTACTGGTTGTATGACTGTGTAAGAATGAGTTGAGTGCAAGCCCTTTGATTTGTCTCTGCAATTTATATAGCGCTATATAAATTCCATTTATTATTATTATTATTATTATTATTATTATTATTATTATTATTATTACTTCAACATCGCCTGTCTTCTGACGATCCTTTGGTGCCTGCTTATTTTCACTTTAGTAAAAGAAAAGAAAAGAAATGGACAGATAGTCCATTGCCGATTGCAGCTTGAAATGAATGACCTAACAATGACTTGTTCAATCGGCATCTTACTGCAGACCCTCAGCCTGCGTTTGGTATGGGAAGAGAACCAGCTGAAGACTATCCATTAGAGTGTTCCCAATTTAATGCAGCACGCCAAAAGATTCCTTTTACAACCTCCCTCAGTCAAAGCCAAAGTCAGAGATACTTGATCATCCCATGAAGGGCAGTTACAGCTCAGACCTATAATTATTCAAGGTAGGCTTCTTTCGAAAGGCAATCAGGGTCTTCGAATGGAGACAAACTCGCTAATTTTTGTCCAGGAATTTGTCTCCATTTTACATCGTTCCTAGGTGTGCCATGATGTAACACTGCTGCCTCTTTCATGACAGACTACAAGTATAGCTCTTGAATAGGCCTCATGCTAGTTTAGAGAATATCTGTGTGCTCATTACTTTCTGAACAATGTTCCTGGTTAAAGGAAGTTCACGTAAAACTTGCCTCTCCTCTGTCTCAGTTTTAGTCTGGTTGTTTGCTTATTAATGTGTTACATTGTCAAGTCAAGTCAAGTCAAGTCAAAAATACTTTAATCATCCCATGAAGGGCAAATTCATAACACTGGCATGCACATAATTTATAAGAATCATAATCTCAAAATTCTTCTAGCCATTTTCCCTTCCATTTCTTTGCTTTAGCCTAGTATTTTATATTATCTCTACATGCATTTGCAGCAGAATAAGAAGAATGAAGATATTCAAAACTGGATGATACAGAACAAATTACAGCTAAATGCAGATAAAACCGAAGCCATGCTTGTAGGGACCAAACACAAACTCTCTTCCATTACAACACCTTCAATAGAACTCGGCAATACATCAGTCCCTCTATCCACTGCTGTGAAGTATCTAGGTGTTGTTATCGACAACACACTCTCTATGCAAAAATTAATCACCCAGACCTGTCAGTTTGCTACTATCAATTACGGCGTATTAGTGCATTTCAAAAGTACCTGTCCACCGATGCAACAGCTAAACGTGTCACTTCTCTCATTCTTCCACATCTGGACTATCGCAATTCTCTTTTGTCTGGTCTGCCAGCATCATCTATCCACTCCCTTCAACGTATACAAAACTCTGCAGCTCGACTAGTTCTCAGACAGAAAAAATCTGAGCACATTAACCCTCTCTTGCGATCTCTCCACTGGCTGCCTGTCCCACAGAGAGTAGATTATAAGATCAGTACCCTCTGTTACAAATGTCTCCACAAAACTGCACCCTCCTACCTCTGTGAATGTCTTAACCTGTACACTCCTTCACATTCCCTCCGCTCTGCTGCAGATACCTTGTGCCTACGAATACCTAGATTCAACCAATCTATCGTTGGCCGCTGCTCTCTCTTTATTTTGGGTCCATCGACCTGGAATGAGCTCCCTCTCTCTCTTCGCCAGAAACCTAGTTATGACACTTTAAAATCCAGCCTCAAGACATATTTATTTCAAACCTAAGATTTCCCCCCTCCTGTTTCATATCAGAACTATCCCACCTTCACTAACCCATGTCCTATCACCCTGAAAGTATATTTTTATTTATTTATTTATTTTATTCTTTTATATCGAGGATAATGGAATAAGCACTTATGTGCTTTTTTACATCCAGTCCCCGTGTGTATGCAGATTTGTGAATTCTGTCATCTGTTCCCACCGGCACACAATGGCCTACTCTTCCGAAAAAGCGGAACAGGATTTAACGTGTGCGCAAGATGTTCTGCGTGCGTTTCGCACACGGGACCTCGGTTTATAGTCTCATCCGAAGGACTTTTGGGGAGAGTGGAGTCTGCACTGATGTTAACTCCGGAGGAAAATATCCCCCTTGAACGGGAATCGAACCCGGGTCGTCAGATTGCGAGCGCAATGTTCTGACCACTAGGCTATCCCGTCCCCACCTGTGTGTGTGTATGTGTGTGCTCTTGAAAAACATGTGACTATTGAAATTTTATTTCATAGATTTTGTCTGCAGCGCACCATATTTGTAATATCTTTTGTTTAAAGTATTGATTATTTATCATTGATTGCATGACTGGGTAAGATTAAGTTGGATGCATGGGCTTTGATTTGTCTTTGCAAGATATAGTGCTATATAAGTTCCATTATTTATCATTATTCTTCTTCTTCTTCTTCTTCTTCTTCTTCTTCTTATTATTATTATTATTATTATTATCATTATTATTATTATTATTAACACAAAACAGAGAAGAGTCATTGTATGATAAAATGAAAACCGCTAAAGCAACGACAACAAAGAAAAAAAAATTAAGAGAACAACAAGAAAAGTATTCCGAGCAGACAGATTAAAAGTGATATCAATAAATTGTAAACTGAAGCCGCTTGTCTTGTCTGCCAGAACAGTTCATGTCAATTTTTAATTTACTTTTTATCGTTGACTCGTTCATGCAACTGCTTAAAGAGAACTGAGATAGTCAACATCAGGATTAGATGATATTTTTTGCCATTGACATAGTGGCATTTGGGCAATGCTGGGGACTGGGGAATTCGATAGTGAATAGCAATGCCATACCAGTTTCTCAAATTAACTCCCCTGATGGAGCGAGCCTTTATGAATTTTAGTAACGCCAAAGAAGGCAACAGTGTTCTTTAACCTTGAGAGATAATTTAGAAGCAGTGCGCATGCGTATAAATTAACTCCCATGGTAGAGCGAATCTTTATGAATTTTAGTAGCCCCAAAGAAGGCAACAGCGTTCTTTATCAGGGGGAGAGAATTTAAATAAAGGGTCGTGCATTTGTGAAAGCGAGGCCTTAAGCACCGGACAAAGAAAGACGCACAAAAAGGGACCCTGTGAATAGTTTATCCTGTTCTTGTTCTCTCAGATTTCTGGCATTACTGTTGACGGTTGTGAGTCTTATCAGCGCTGCCGATAGATCATGGTTAGGCTCATGGTGAGAAAAGTGAGGGGAGAGTGAGGGGTAGCATGCATGCGTACACCTTGCACACCTAAGCGAGACAGATTTATTGATTTTTATATGTGCGTTTTGTTAGAATGAATCATGCGCGTTCTTAACACAAAATGTGGCAGCGGATAATTGACGGTACAAACGGGATTAAATGGCTCCGTTGACTGCAACGAAATGAAACAGATTCACATGAAACAATGAAAAAGTATTGTGAGCCAACTGCCGGCTGGTGTTGCACTGTTGACGCAGTCCATGTTTCCATGAGCTAGTTGGAAGAAGCAATGTCAGTCAGCGATGTGTTTACCAATGGAGAAAGCTGCTGGCTGTTGGTGGATGCTGTTACAATGACTAGATCAAAGTAATCGAAGTAGAAATTATATATATTAACAATAGAGGGATCTGCTGGATGGTGGCAGTTGGTGGACAGACCAAATGATTTACAATCTACTATAGTTTGCTTTTCTTTGTTAGGTTTGTGGTTGAGTCCCCAATACATTTTTTTTAATTGAGGGGAAAAGAATAAGGACAATGGTAGTTATTAAAAAATATTTTTACCAAGCTCAGTTAAAATAAGTGCAATCAATCAACTAAGTAAGCAACCCATGAACTGTAGCAAGAATTGGAGGGAAATGTCAGGGAAGGAGGTAAACTGCCAGACACAAGAGAGACAGTGCCATACACAGGACAGGATAATAATACCGGAGAGATGAACAAGAGAAGGAACGACATTTCGTTCTAGTTTAACCAGGGGCAGAATAAGCAGGAGCCCGGGTTTTACATCTTGCCCTCGAGCAATAAAGAAATAATGACTCAAACGATGCATGGTTAGATACAGACATGACCTTCCACATCTCCTGTTGCACATTTCAACACAACACTCCACCCCTTTCTATAATTATAGCACCTGGGCAATACGGGGAAACGACGAGCACTTAACAGTACCTTTCAAAGCAGATCCCATTTGAATACAACATTCACTGCACCTTCCTTCCTATAACAGAGAGAGAATCTTATTTGCCATACTTAGATTACCAACTGAAGTGTTAATAACATTTAAATTGATAATAATGCGCGCGCGCCCGCACACACACACGCACGCGTGCGCGCGCGCACAGAGTCAAATCAAAATGACAGAAGGCATGGGTTAAAAAGAAAACAAAGGCAAAACACAAGCCAGAAGGCCCAGTAACAGAGCCTCACCCAACCCCAGTAACAACAGAACGATCGCCCAGTTCACCTTCACTATAGCAATCAAGACATACATACACAAGGCCTCCTAACCTGCATGAACTTCAGAAATAAAGTTTACATTCTTCATTCAAGGCAGCTAGGAATAATGATGATAATAATAATAATAATAATAATAATAATAAATGGAATGTATATAGCGCTATATCTTGTAAAAACAAATCAAAGCCCTTGCATTCATCCCACTCCTACACATGCAACCAACAATGATTAATAATTTTAACAAATTCAGATACACACACAAACCCACACGCGCGCGCGCATGCGTGCCCGCACACACACACACACACACACACACACACGCACACACACACAGGTTATACACTTTGGCAGGGTGATGGGAAGTTTGGCTATTGAAGGCAGGAAAAGATAAATATGAGATGAAACAATAGGGGAAAGTGTAAGGTTTGAAATCGGTATGTCACAGTACAGCAATTCATTTCAATTCAGTTTTAGTGTCGTCAATTCAATTACATATTTTTTTAGTGTGGTCAATTCAATTAAACATTTTTAGTGCCGTCAATTTCATTAAATGTTGTTAGTGTCGTCAATTTCATTAAATATTGTTAGTGCCGTCAGTTTAATTAAATATTGTTAGTGTCGTCAATTTCATTAAACATTTTTAGTGTCGTCAGTTTCATTAAATATTATTAGTGTCGTCAATTTCATTAAATATTGTTAGTGTCGTCAATTTCATTAAATATTGTTAGTGTCGTCAATTCAATGAAACATTTTTAGTGTCGTCATTTCAATTAAATATTGTTAGTGTCAATTCCATTAAATATTTTTAGACTGTCAATTCAATTACATATTGCTAGTTTCGTCAATTTCATTAACTATTTTCAGTGTCGTCAAAAAAACAACAACAACCAAATTTGGATGACCCCTAGGGAGCTGTGTGACTGAGGAGAGACTTGTTACTGAAACAAGGGCTGGATTTTAGAAAAGTCTGTTCTCTCAAACCTGAAGCTAGGGAAGAATTCCTAAACGACTATTGCTTTCTTTTTTTTTTTGGTTGCATACTCTGAAGATATTGCTTTTCATATTCTTCTTTCTGTTGTTGTTTTTAAATCAATACCACACATTCTGGGGACGGGATAGCTCAGTGGTCGCAGCACTCGCTTTCCCCAAGCCAAGTTAAGCAGCGTCGAGTGTGGTTACCAGTTGAATGGGTGACCGTTTGTGCGCCTTGGCTTCAGTACAGTTCCCCCAGTTCACCCAGCTGTAAATGGGTACCTGCCCTCTTTAGGGTCAGGGAAGGTAAAGCAGCGAGGGAGAGGAGATGGGCACCGCCCTCAATATGCTGGCCCTAGAGAAGTGAGGTCTCTGACGCCTCGCTCCCCTACGACCTTAAAGGTTATGGGACTCCTTTACCTTTACCTTTACCATACATTCTTGTTGTTGTTTTTAAATCAATACCACATATTCTTGCTGTTGTTTCTAAATCAATACCACATATTCTTGTTGTTGTTTCTAAATCAATACCACATACTCTTGTTGTTGTTTCTAAATCAATACCGCATATTCTTGTTGTTGTTTCTAAATCAATACCGCATACTCTTGTTGTTGTTTCTAAATCAATACCGCATACTCTTGTTGTTGTTTCTAAATCAATACCGCATATTCTTGTTGTTGTTTTTAAATCAATACCGCATACTCTTGTTGTTGTTTCTAA
>CM054138.1:83443702-83448702 GCA_028751875.1 Rapana venosa | reverse complement strand
GCCCTGCAGCATACAGTGGGATGTTAATGAGGGCCCTGCAGCATACAGTGGGATGTTAATGAGGGCCCTGCAGCATACAGTGAGATGTTAATGAGGGCCCTGCAGCATACAGTGGGATGTTAATGAGGGCCCGGCAGCATACAGTGGGATGTTGATGAGGGCCCTGCAGCATACAGTGGGATGTTAATGACGGCTGTGCAGCATACACTATGATGTTAATGAGGGCCCTGCAGCATACAGTGAGATGTTAATGAGGGCCCTGCAGCATACAGTGTGATGTTAATGAGGGCCCTGCAGCATACAGTGAGATGTTAATGAGGGCCCTGCAGCATACAGTGGGATGTTAATGAGGGCCCTGCAGCATACAGTGGGATGTTAATGAGGGCCCGGCAGCATACAGTGGGATGTTAATGAGGGCCCTGCAGCATACAGTGGGATGTTGATGAGGGCCCTGCAGCATACAGTGGGATGTTAATGACGGCTGTGCAGCATACACTATGATGTTAATGAGGGCCCTGCAGCATACAGTGAGATGTTAATGAGGGCCCTGCAGCATACAGTGTGATGTTAATGAGGGCCCTGCAGCATACATCATCATCATCATCATCAGACCCGTGACCTTGGCGGTCGTGGAGGAGACACGAAAGACGATGCCGTGGTAAGCCTCCTCCATCCATCTCGGTCCTCGGCTCTGCGCAGTAGTGCCGAGTCATTCATCCTGGTCCATTCTCTGATGTTGTCCATCCATGACTTGTTCTGTCTTCCCCTCCTTCTGCCACCTTCGAGTGTTCCCTGCAGTACTGTTTTTGGCAGAGTGTTGTGGCGGGTGACGTGGCCGAACCATGTCAGCTTTTTCTTCTTGACGATGGTGAGAAGGGGTTCCTGTGGACCTGCCAGCCGTGTTATTTGACTCTTGACAAATTCATTGGTCTTTCGTTCTCTCCAGGATATGCCCAGCAGTTTTCTATGGCATTTTGTTTCGAATGACTGGATTCGCTTTGCTGTTTCAGCAGTCAATGTCCAGGTTTCACTTCCGTACAGCAGGATCGACTGAATTAGGGCTTTGTAGAGCTTTAGTTTGATTGGGAAACTGATCTCTTTACTTTTCCATATGGTGATGTTAATGAGGGCCCTGCAGCATACAGTGAGATGTTAATGAGGGCCCTGCAGCATACAGTGAGATGTTAATGAGGGCCCTGCAGCATACAGTGTGATGTTAATGAGGGTCCTGCAGCATACAGTGGGACGTTAATGAGGGCCCTGCAGCATACAGTGAGATGTTAATGAGGGCCCTGCAGCATACAGTGTGATGTTAATGAGGGCCCTGCAGCATACAATGGGATGTTAATGAGGGTCCTGCAGCATACAGTGGGACGTTAATGAGGGCCCTGCAGCATACAGTGAGATGTTAATGAGGGCCCTGCAGCATACAGTGTGATGTTAATGAGGGCCCTGCAGCATACAGTGGGACGTTAATGAGGGCCCTGCAGCATACAGTGAGATGTTAATGAGGGCCCTGCAGCATACAGTGTGATGTTAATGAGGGCCCTGCAGCATACAGTGGGATGTTAATGAGGGTCCTGCAGCATACAGTGGGACGTTAATGAGGGCCCTGCAGCATACAGTGAGATGTTAATGAGGGCCCTGCAGCATACAGTGTGATGTTAATGAGGGCCCTGCAGCATACAGTGGGACGTTAATGAGGGCCCTGCAGCATACAGTGAGATGTTAATGAGGGCCCTGCAGCATACAGTGTGATGTTAATGAGGGCCCTGCAGCATACAGTGGGATGTTAATGAGGGCTGTGCAGCATACAGTGAGATGTCAATTCCACGTCAAACGTCTCCTCAGTGCTGCTGGTGGCTGGAACCCGGGCCGTCAGGGGAGGAGCACAACGCTCTGACCACTGGGCCAACACGCCCCCTACTTTGTTTCTTTGCTGTCCCATCTGTTCCTGTGGGGACGGGACAGCTCAGTGGTCGGAGCACTCGCTTTCCCCCAGCCAAGGTTAAGCAGCATCGAGCGTGGTTACCACTTGGGTGGGTGACTGACTGTTTGCGCGCCTTGGCTTCAGTACAGTTCCCCGGTTCACCCAGCTGTAAATGGGTACCTGCCCTCTTTAGGGTCTGGGAAGGTAAAGCAGCGAGGGAGAGGAGATTGGCGCCACCCTCAATATGCTGGCCCCTGGAGAAGTGAGGTCTTTGACGCCTCGCTCCTCTACGACCACATAGGTGATGGGACACCTCGACCTTGACCTTACTACTGTTCCTGTGTTGGGGCAGTCTCTGTTTCTCCGCTCTGCTTCTGTCTCTGCTGTCTTCGTGTCCTTCCTCCAGATGGTTGTCACCTCGCGTGTGTGTGTGTGTGTGTGTGTGTGTGTGTGTGTGTGTGTGTGTGTGTGTGTGGTGTTTGTGGTGTGGTGAGTGACTGTGTGTGTGTGTGAGTGTGCTTGTGTGTATGTGTGTATATGTGTATGTGTATGTTGTGGTGTGTGTGTGTGTGGGTGTGGTGGTGTGTGTGGTGTATGTGGTGTGTGTGTATGTTTTGAGTGTTTTGTGTGTGTGTGTGTGTGTAATGTATTGTTTTGTGTGTGTTGTGTGAGTGTGTTGAGTGTGCTTGTGTGTATGTGTGTGTATATGTGTTGTGTTTGTGTGTGTGTGTGTGTGTGTGTGTGTGTGTGTGTGTGTGTGTGTGTGGTGTGTGTATGTGTTTGTGTGTGTTGTGTGTGTGTGTGTATATATGTAGTGTTTGTGTGTGTGTGTGTGTGTTGTGTGTGAGTGTGTTGTGTGTATGTTGTGTGTATATGTTTATGTTGTGGTGTGTGTGTGAGGTGTGTGGTGTGTGTATGTGTGTGAGTGTGTTGTGTGTGTGTGTGTGATGTGCTTTGTGTGTATGGTGTGTGTGTTATGTGTATTGTGTGTGTGAGTGTGTGTATGTGTTTGTTTGTGTTTGTGTGTGTGTATATGCGTATGTGTTTTGTGTGTGTGTGTGTGTGTGTATGTGTTTACTGTGTGTATGTGTTGACTGTGTGTGTATATGTGTATGTTTGTGTGTGTATGTGTGTGTGAGTGTGTGTTTGTGTGTGAGTGTGCTTGTGTGTATGTGTGTATATGTGTATGTATTTGTGTGTGTGGTGTGTGTGTATGTGTTGTGTGTTTGTGTGTTGTGAGTGTGTGATGTTGTGTGTTTGTGGTGTGTGTTTGTGTGTTTGTGTGTATGTGTGTGTGTTTGTGTTTGTGTGTTTTGTGTGTGTGTTTGTGTGTGTGTTTTGTGTGTGTGTGGTTTGTGGTGTTTGTGTGTTGTGTGTGTGTATGTTGTGTATATGTGTGTTTGTGCGTGTTTGTGTGTATGTGTGTGTGTTTGTGCGCGCGTGTGTGTGTTTGTTTGTGTGTATGCGTGTGTGTTTGTGTGTGTTTGCGCGCGCGCGCGTGCCTGAGTGCATGCGTGCGTGCACATATGAGAGCGTGCTTGCATGCGTGTGTTGTGTGTGTATTTACCAACTGAGGTAAGCTAAACAAAATTGCCAAGAAAGAAAACATCAACAATTTACAAACAAAAACACCCTCACCCTTTTAACAATACCCACACACATGCCACGAAATGTAGTGTTTCTATTCATTGACAAAAAAAACTGCAGCAGCAGCAGCAGCAACAAGGAGAAACGATGACGGACAAAACAAATGTTTATTGTCAAGCAGCCAAATAACATAATAAGAAAAATCAAACCCAAAGCAAACCATTCAGAACGTACGTTCATGAAAGTGCACACCTGCCTTTGCACTGTCCTAACAGCTTTGCTTTGCACTGCCCTTTGCACTGCTCAGCTTTGCTTTGCACTGCCATGCAGCTTTGCTTTGCTGCACTTCTGCACTGCACTTGCTTTCTCCTTTGCACTGCCCTGCAGCTTTGCACTCCTTTGCACTGCCCTACAGCTTTGCTTTGCACTGCCTTTGCATGCGCTGCAGCCTGCAGCTTTGCTTTGCACTGCCGCTTTGCACTGCCTGCAGCTTGCTTGCACTGCCTTTGCACTGCCCTGCAGCTTTGCTTTGCACTGCCTCCTTTTGCACTGCTGCACTTTGCGCACTGCCATGCAAGCCTTGCGCTTTGCACTGCCTTTGCACTGCCCTGCAGCTTTGCTTTGCACTGCCCTTTGCACTGCCCTGCAGCTTTGCTTTGCACTGCCCTTTGACTAGCCTGCGCTTTGCTACTTGCACTGCCTGCAGCTTTGCTTTGCACTGCCCTTTGCATGCCCTGCACTTCTGCACTTTGCTTATGCCTGCTTTGCACTGCCCTACAGCTTTTTGCTTTGCAGCTGAGCTTTGCCTTTGCACTGCCCTGCAGCTTTGCTTTGCACTGCCCTTTGCACTGCCCTGCAGTTGCTTTGCACTGCCTCTTTGCACTGCCTGCAGCTTTGCTTTGCACTGCCCTTTGCTGCCCTGCAGCTTGCTTTGCACTGCCTGCAGCTTTGCTTTGCACTGCGCCTTTGCACTGCCTGCAGCTTTGCTTTGCACTGTGCAGCTTGCTTTGCACTGCTTGCCCTGCAGCTTTGCTTTGCACTGCTTGCCTGCAGCAGCTTTGCTTTGCACTGCCCTTTGCACGCCTTGCACTGCCTGCAGCTTTGCTTTGCACTGCCCTGCAGCTTTGCTTGCCTGCTTTGCACTGCATGAGCTTTGCTTTGCACTGCCCTTGCTTTGCACTGCCCTGCAGCTTTGCTTGCCTTTGCACTGCCCTGCAGCTTTGCTTTGCACTGCCCTTTGCACTGCTTTGCCTGCCTGCAGCTTTGCTTTGCACTGCCCTGCAGCTTTTCTTGCACTTGCACCTGCAGCTTTGCTTTGCATCTGCCCTTTGCACTGCCCTGCAGCTTGCTTTGCACTGCCCTGCAGCCTTTGCACGCCTTTGCACTGCCCCTGTTGCACTGCCGCGCTTTGCACTGCCTGCAGCTTGTGCTTTGCACTGCCCTTTGCTGCTTGCTCCTGCACTTGCTTTGCACTGCACTTTGC
>CM054138.1:83433702-83441202 GCA_028751875.1 Rapana venosa | reverse complement strand
GACGACAACGATGGGGTTGTTGTTGTTATATTTGGTGGCATTGTTTGGTTCCTCAGCCAGGGCCCCAGGCTGACCAGTGCATGTATGACCGCTTTGCTCCCCATGGAGGTAGCCGCATTCCGACTTCGAGAATGATGTCTAAACACGTGACTTTTTAAAAATGTTGTCATCCGTTCCTAGTGGTAGAAATGGCCTACTCTTTCCAAAGGTAGAACGGGGTTGTAATGTGTTGGCCAGCTGTTCTGCGTACCTTTGCACACAGGACAACGGTTTATAACTCATCCGAAGGATTTTCACAACAGCTTATAACGTACTCTGTCGAATGGAAACATCTTTACCGTAACAGAAACGATGACAGAATATCATCAAAAACATCAGGACATTTGTGGGTTACAGAAATAAAAATAGTAATAACAATACATGGTGTTCGTATCGCGCTATACATTGTGAAAGCAAATCCTAGCACTCAATCTAAAAACTGCATTTAAGAAAGCCCCTTGCATTAGATAATGACATAGAAAGGTTGTCAAAACATGATGTCCCGCATCAAGGGGGAGGGGGGGGTAGCCTAGTGGTTAGAACATTGCGCTGGCAATCTGACGACCCGGGTTCGATTCCCGTTCAAGGGGACATTTTCCCCTGGAGTTAACATCAGTGCCGACTCCACTCTCCCCAAAAGTCCTTCGGATGAGACTATAAACCGAGGCCCCGTGTGCGAACGCACGCAGAACATCTTGCGCACACGTTAAGTCCTGTTCCGCTTTTCGTAAGAGCAGGCCATTGTGTGCCAGTGGGAACGGATGGCAAAATTTACAAAACCGCATACACACGGGGACTGGATGTAAAAAAGCACATTAGTACTTATTCCATTATCCTCGATATAAAAGAATAAAAAAATTTTTAAATGTCCGAATACTACCAAGTCACAGCACCAACACAAACAAGACGGTACACGAAAGAAGCATTCCATTACTGACAATGTATTCTATGATTGATTGATTGATTGATTTTATTTATTAATTTTATTTATTATTCATACCACTTTAAGTCACGGCAGATTTCTCTGCGTGAAATTCGGGCTGCTCTCCCCGGGGAGAGCGCGTCGCCACAAGAGCAGTGCCACCCGGGTTTTTTTTCTCCCTGTCTGCAACTGCATTTGTTTCCCTATCAGTGGCTTTTTTCTACAGAATTTTGCCATGGACAACTCTCTTGTTGTCGTGGGTTCTTTTACGTTCGCTAAATACTAATGCGTAACCCACGGGATCTCGGTTTATCGTCTCATCCGAAAGACCATTACTGACGATGTGTTCCATTACTGACGATGTGTTCCATTACTGACGATATATTCTATTATTGACAATATATTCCATTACCGACGATGTATTCCACTATTGACACTATATTCCATTACTGACAGTATAATATATTCTATTACTGACGATGTGTTCCATTACTGACGATGTATTGTATTCCATTACTGACGATGTATTCCATTACTGACGATGTATTGTATTGCATTACTGACGATGTATTGTATTGCATTACTGACGATGTATTGTATTGCATTACTGACGATGTATTGTATTGCATTACTGACGATGTATTGTACTGCATTGCTGACGATGTATTGTACTGCATTGCTGACGATGTATTGTATTGCATTACTGACGATGTATTGTATTGCATTACTGACGATGTATTGTACTGCATTGCTGACGATGTATTGTACTGCATTGCTGACGATGTATTGTACTGCATTGCTGACGATGTATTGTATTGCATTACTGACGATGTATTGTATTGCATTACTGACGATGTATTGTACTGCATTGCTGACGATGTATTGTACTGCATTGCTGACGATGTATTGTATTGCATTACTGACGATGTATTGTATTGCATTACTGACGATGTATTGTATTCCATTACTGACGATGTATTGTATTCCATTACTGACGATGTATTGTATTGCATTACTGACGATGTATTGTATTCCATTACTGACGATGTATTGTATTGCATTACTGACGATGTATTGTATTGCATTACTGACGATGTATTGTATTCCATTACTGACGATGTATTGTATTGCATTACTGACGATGTATTGTATTCCATTACTGACAATGTATTGTATTCCATTACTGACGATGTATTGTATTGCATTACTGACGATGTATTGTATTCCATTACTGACAATGTATTGTATTCCATTACTGACGATGTATTGTATTGCATTACTGACGATGAGGTCAAACCCTCAGGGGCAGACACCGACAAAAGATGTTTTCTGTCACCGGGAGAAAGGAAAAGGCTTGCGACTGAGGGAATTGTTTTTTTAAGAGCCCAGCCATTTGGCTTTTGGCTTTCCTTTCTTCTGCTTCCTTTCTGCCTGAAAGATTTTTGCGTGGTTGTTGTTGTGATGTAGAATTAATTTTGTTCAAATTCATTTAACGTCTTTTCACAAATTGTGATGTTAGACGGGGTGGGTGGGGTGGTTGGAGGGCGGGGGGAGAAGGAGGGTGTGTGTGTCAGGGCAGGAGGGTGTAGTTGGTAATGTATAGGAGAAGGAATTTCAGGGGATCCAAAAAAAACAACCAAACAAAACCCCCAAACAAAATATTTAAAAAATCCACCTTTACGTTACTAACCTATTGAACTACAATGAACACCAGGAAAATGCAATTCTAGCAATTTCTAACAAAATCAGTAATTCCAATAAAAAATGTAAATAAAATGTCAACTACTGAATTTCACGTGAAAAGAACCCAAACCTATCTTAATGTGTGTAACCCCCTCCCCTGCCCCCCAAATAACCCCAAGAAGCACCCCCACCCCCACCCCAAGAAAAAAGCTCAACCCTTAAAACAAGAGCGAGAAACACCCAACAACAACAGCCAAAACCAAGTACAAACAACAATACCTCTATCCCCCCTGCCCCCTCCTAGAAAACAAACAAGATAAACAATAGAAATGCAACAATCGTGAAACAGGAGACATATTGCAAAGAAAAAAGGATTATGATAATTTTTTATAAATCTAACAAGCACGAAAAAATAATTTCTGGACTAGAGCGTCTTTAAAGTCCAAAGCAATCACAATAACAAACCAATTGGACTATGCATCAGCTATCTAAAAAAGTCGAACATAAGTGACAGACTTAAATATTGCTGATGGAGAGGATACCATCAAAACAGGAACGTGCCCTTTTAAACTGCGGCATGTTAATATATGATCTGCTGTTATATTATGCATATGCAAAAAGCATTTCCAGCATATTTTGTCTTGAAGCAATTCAATTTCAATCTACAAGCTAAGGAAACAATCTGCTTTGAACAGTATATAATTATCATGTTCTCGTATTTTAATGAAAGACTCAAATGTACATAGATCTTTGTGTGCGTCTAGACAACCAAGTCTCCTTTCCTCACACTGAAATAACTTTTGTTGTGATTTTATTACAATATGATAACACTCTTGTAATGAAAAGGGGAGTACTAATTGTGTCACCTCTGATGAACCTTTTGGTCCTTCTTTTGCAGGAATGTCAACTTTTTCATTGTAGTAAAAACCACTGTGCAATGGAATCCAACAGAAAGTTATTCCTGAGCCGTTTAATGATAAAAGACAAATCAAATGGCATATTTCAATGACGACTTCAGATCTATTATTTGTTTGCAAAGAACTAATTGCATTAATTACTGATTTGGAGACTACACAAACAAGTATTTTGAAAGATTATTTTAGGAAAAATGAGGAGAAAATTTAGGGCCATCAATATTGCGATTAGTTCTGCTGAAAATATTGATATACCTTCTCCAAGATGAAAGTGGTTTTCAGTTTTTAGATCTGGTATGAAATAAGCAGCCCCAGCGTTATTATCTAATACTGAGCCATCTGTGAATACTTTTATTAATTTTATTGGAGTTGTCTTCTTTTAAGGAATGGCAATTGTGCTGTGCTTTCTTTGGCAGTCATGAACTCTCTGTCCTCTCTCTGCGCGTTTGCTTACATCGAATAATTTATTGTATTGCATTGTACTGTATTGTATTGTATTGTACTGTATTGTACTGCATTGCATTGTGCTGTGTTGTATTGCATTGTACTGTATTGTATTGTACCATATTGCATTGTACTATATTGTACTTTATCACACTGCATTGCATTGTATTACATTGTAATGCATTGCATTGTGCTGTGTTGTACTGTATTGTATTGCATGGTATTGTACCATATTGCATTGTACTATATTGTACTTTATCACTCTGCATTGCATTGTATTACATTGTAATGCATTGCATTGTATTGTATTACATTGTAATGCAGTGTACTGTATTGTGTTGCAGTATATTGTATTGCACAGTAGTATTTAATGATATGACATTGTATTGACAGGTAAGATAGATTTCTCTGCCTAAAGATCTGGCAGCTCTCCTCAGGGCCAGCCTGCCTGCCTGCCTGCCTGACTGCCTGCCTGCCTGCCTGCCTGTCTCCCTGCCTGTCTGCCTGCCTATCTGTCTGCCTGCCTGCCTGCCTGCCTGCCTGTCTGTCTGCCCGTGTGTGTGTTTGTCTCCTGACCACAGTGCTGCTGATGATGTTTTTTTCTACAGGGACACACCTGGCTTTTCAACACAGCTTCTTCTGCCTCCAAATGAAGATAGGGAGAGAGAGAGAGAGAGAGAGAGAGAGAGAGAGGAGAGAGAGAGAGAGAGAGAGAGAGAGAGAGAGAGAGAGAGAGAGAGATCTGGGAAGAACATTAGCCAGTGTCTAAGCGCATGACGACAACACCGGTCATTAGACAGACCACAGCCGCCAACACTTCACAGAACGACTCCAAACTGGAGAAAGCCCCAACCCCAAAACCTCGCTCACTCTCTCCTTCGCACGTGAACAGGTGTGAGCATGCGCCCTGAGCTCCCACGGAAACGAGGCAGGTTGGCTCACCTGACAAGCCAAGATGGCAGCGCCCTCCCTGCTCAGACAAGGCGCAGGTCTTCCACTGTGGCCAAGCTCGCAGCGCGGGGGGAAAATTAGGGAGTGTGGGCTCCGTGGAGTAGTGTCGGTCCTTTCCGCCTCCGTGGCGGTGATTGAGATCATATCCGGATGAAAGGTCGCAGCCTCTGTTTGATAGAGGGGGAGGGGGAGCCCGCCCTCTAATTGGTCATCTGTCGGCCATAATTGGGGCTGGGCTGAGAGAAGAGCTTGTTGGTCCCGCTGTTGCTGCTGCTGCTGCTGCCAGTCAGGGCTGTTGGCCTCTGATGGGGCTTTTGCCCGCTCTGGGTGTTGGCTTGGAGTTGGGAGGGGGGTGAGTTGTCTGTTATTTTGTTGCTTTGCTTTTTTGTTCGGGATTTTTTTTTAACTCTCATTTGTTTTGTTAGTTAAATAAAAGGCTTCATTCTGTCATCTGTCTGTCTGTCTTTTTTCCTGTACTTTCCTTCTTTTCTCCCTCGTTTTCTTTGATACAGTTCTTCTCTGTCAGTGTTTTTCTTCTGCTTTTCTTCCTAGGATTTAAGCAGATTGTATTGACAAAGCGTAAAACATATGAACAACAGTCAGCAGCAGCATAACAACAGCAAGCTTTATGCTTAAACACCTTTTTTTCTTTCTTTTCTTTGTTTTACTTATCATTCTTTGTTTTGTTTATCATTTTCTTTTACTTTTATACCCCTTCCTTTTTTTCAAGTACCGTTTCTGTCTGTATCCCTTCTTCTTCTTCCCTTCCTTCCTTTCTTCCTTTTCTTGTTATTCTTTGTTGGTGTTTTTTTTTCCTTTTTTCTCTTTTTTATTCTTTGTATTGTTATCCGACTTTCTTGTCATTCAATTTTTCTTTAAACACTGTATCTTCCTTCTTCTTCTTTTTCTTCTTCTTCTTCTTTTTTTTCTTTACTTCTTCTTTTTCTTCTTTTATTTTCTTCAGTCTCTTCTTCTTCTTTTCTTCCATTCTTCTTCTTCCTTCTTCTTCTACTTCTTCTTCTCTTCTTCTTCTTCTTCTTCTTCTCTTCTTTTTCGATATCTTCTTCTTCGAATTCTTCTTCTTCTTCTCCTTCTTTTTCTTCGCATTCTTCTTCTTCTTCGCATTCTTCTTCTTCTTCTTCTTCGCTTCTTCTTCTTCTTCTTCGCAAATTTTTTCTTCTTCTTCTTCTTCTTCTTCTTCTCTTCTTCTTCTTCTTCTTCTTTCTTCTTCTTCGCTTTCTTTCTTCTTCTTTTCGCATTCTTCTTCTTCGCATTCTTCTTCTTCTCTTTTCTTCATTCTTCTTCTTCTTCTTCTCTTTCTTCTTTCTTCTTCTTCTCTTCGCAATTCTTCTTCTTCTTTTTTCTTCTTCGCAATTCTTCTTCTTCTTCTTCGCAATTCTTCTTCTTCTTCTTCGCATTTCTTCTTCTTCTTCTTCTTCTCTTCGATCTTCTTCTTCTTCTTCTTCGCAATTCTTCTTCTCTCGCAATTCTTCTTCTTCTTCTTCTTCTTCTTTCTTGCAATTCTTCTTCTTCTTCCGCAATTC
The DNA here is from genome assembly GCA_028751875.1 of Rapana venosa. Classification (NCBI taxonomy): domain Eukaryota; kingdom Metazoa; phylum Mollusca; class Gastropoda; order Neogastropoda; family Muricidae; genus Rapana; species Rapana venosa. The sequence continues at coordinate 83,434,705 of CM054138.1, read as the reverse complement.
TTCTTCTTCGCAATCTTCTTCTTCTTCTTCTTCTTCTTCTTCTTCTTCTTCTTCTTCTTCTTCCTTCTTTTCTCTTCTCTTCTTCTTTCTTCTTCTTCTTCTTCTTCTTTTTCTTGCATTCTTCTTCTTCTTCTTCTGCATTTCTTCTTCTTCTTCGTTCTTCTTCTTCTTCTTCTTCTTCTTTCTTCTTCTTCTTCTTCTTCTCTTTCTTTCTTCTTCTTCTTCTTCTTCGGAATTCTTCTTCTTGTTCTTCTTCTTCTTCTTCTTCTTCTTCTTCTTCTTCTTCTTCTTCTTCTTTTCTTCTTTCTTCTTCTTCTTCTTCTTCTTCTTCTTCGGAATTCTTCTTCTTCTTCGGAATTCTTCTTCTTCTTCTTCTTCTTCTTCTTCGGATTCTTCTTCGGAATTCTTCTTCTTCTTCTTCTTCTTCTTCTTCGCAATTCTTCTTCTTCGCAATTCTTCTTCGCGTTCTTCTTCTTCGCATTCTTCTTCTTCGCATTCTTCTTCTTCTTCTTCGCAATTCTTCTTCTTCGTTTCCTTCTTCGCAATTCTTCTTCGCAATTCTTCTTCTTCGTATGAAATTATAAAGTGATGCCTTGTGTGCAAATTCACGCAGAACATCTCAAGGCCTGGCCTGGCCTTACGCACGTGGTAAACCCTGTTCCGCCTTTCGGAAGAGCTGGTCACTGTGTGTCCATGGGGACGGCTGACAAAATTGACAAAACCGCATACGCACGGGGACTGCGTGTAGAGAAAGCATACAAGTGCTTATTCACAAGCCTCGAAATAAAGAAAGGTAGCCATATTCCGACTCCCCCCCCCCCCCCCCCTATCTTTCTTCTTCTTCTTCTCCTCAGTGCAGGGACTCTCTAGCTGGTGGCATCAAGGCGGCCTGACATTGATAGGCTCCCTGTGGACTTCAGACCCTGAGGACACAACACACCCAATCTAGCTGTGGCTGGGGCGGAGAGATTGACATGAGCGGCGTGGGGACAGCAGGACAGGG
>CM054138.1:83423702-83428702 GCA_028751875.1 Rapana venosa | reverse complement strand
GCTTGCTAAATGACGGCAGTGTCACAAGAATCCCAGACATTGCTAGTCACAAAGCATCAGCCTTAGATCTGTCATTTGTGTCTCCTGCATTAGCTCCAGAGTGTGAGTGGTCAACATATAATGACACCCTTGGCAGCGATCACCTGCCTATTATCACAACTTTTGGTGGAACAACAACTTTCTGTGACACTCAGAAAGACAAAATCCTCAAATTTAACTATAAAAAAGCTGATTGGCAGAAGTTTGAAGACATCCTTGCAGTTTACAACACTGACAGCTTTGACACCGACAACATTGACCACTTTTATGCTAGTTTTACTGAGACCATTCTTAATGCTGCCACTTTGTCTATCCCCAAAATTAATACGGTAAAAACAAATAAACATCTGGAAAATATCTGGTGGACACCGGCATGTGAGGAAGCAGTTAAAATAAACGCTCAATGTATAAAATGTATCTAAAAGATAAAACATCAGAAAATAATGTAAAACAGAAACAAGCGAAATATCACTGTAACTTTGTTGTAGCTCAGGCTAAGAGTCAGTTTTGGACTTCTTTTTGTACCACCGAAATTTCACATCATAAGGACCGTAAAAAGGTTTGGGAAAAATTTCATGAAATGAAAAAAGGTGTTAGTTTACCAACTTGTCCAGTGTGACTGGAAAACAAAGAATTCCCATCAAATTTAGAAAAGGCAGAGGCGTTTGCAGATATGTTTTCAAAATCGATGCGTCTTGAAGGACTGTCACTTAAGTGTAGGAACTATAGAACAGAAGAGGAAAATAAAACAGAGTATAATGACCCAATCTCTGACAACAGTTCATGCATTAATGCTCCAATTTCAGTGGATGAAGTTAGAGATGCTTTACTGTCTCTTTCTACTAAGAAAACATCTGTCGGTTTAGATGCAGTTTCTAATGACATGCTAAAACATCTACCAGCAAACTTTATTTTTCTATTGCATAAACTGTTCAATAAATGTTGGATTGAAGGTGTTATGCCAGTGGATTGGAAACAATCTATTGTCATTCCAATTCATAAACAGGGAAAACCCACAACAGACAAAAATAGCTACAGGCCAATTGCTTTGACCTCACACGCTGACAAGCTAATGGAGAGAATTATTCTTAAAAGGCTGATGTGCTTCTGTGATAAAAATAGAATAATCCCGGTCAATCAAGCGGGTTTTGGAAAAGACAGATCTGCCGTAGATAACTTGGTTAAGCTATCAACGCATATAAACATTCAGTTTGCAAGAACAAAGAACGTTCTTGCAAGAAGGGTATAGCTTACTAGAACAAAAATCATAGAGAAAGGTCACTGACAGCAATCAGCAAAATGAAAGACTTTTAACTAGAACTGCAATCAATACCGATAATTTAACAGTGGTGAACCATTCAGAAGTTAGTACAAGTGTTTTTACGTCAAGGAGAATTAATACTTTATTCTATAGAATGAAACTAAATGCATTGATAACCAAATTCAGCAAAAATGGTAAATGCCTGTGTGGTGAGAATATCACTAATACTCATATACTTTTTGACTGCCAGAGTGTAAAACCTTTCATGCCCCATTTTTCTGAAAACTCCCTCACCAGCATATTCAGTAATCTAAAACTAGCACTTGAAATTGTGAAAGGTCTTTGTCACAGTCCCATAGGACATTTGTTATAGTTACACTAACGTTAATGACTTGTTTTTGTTTGTTTGTTTGTTTTTAATTCCTGTTGCATGCCAAGTTTCTTTTCGATATTTTTTTTAAACAACACATCCACCTCACCCGGGTTTTGTTTGTTTGTTTTTTGTTGATTTTTTCCCGTCTAATATCACTAAAAGTGAACAGACGTAAAATTGAAGTCAACAACAACAACAACTCCACTGTGAGGACATGACACTACACTACACTACACTACACTGCACTGCACTACACTACACTACACTACACTACACTACACTACACTACACTACACTACACTGCACTGCACTGCACTGCACTACACTGCACTGCACTGCACTGCACTGCACTGCACTGCACTACACTACACTACACTGCACTGCACTGCACTGCACTACACTACACTACACTACACTACACTGCACTGCACTACACTACACTACACTACACTGCACTACACTACACTACACTGCACTGCACTGCACTGCACTGCACTGCACTGCATACACTGCACTGCACTACACTACACTACACTCACTGCACTGCACTACACTACACTACACTACACTACACTGCACTACACTACACTACACTGCACTGCACTACACTACACTACACTACACTGCACTACACTACACTACACTGCACTGCACTACACTACACTACACTGCACTGCACTGCACTACACTACACTGCACTACACTACACTACACTACACTACACTGCACTACACTACACTACACTACACTGCACTACAGTTTCAATACAACTTGGCAATGCATCAGTCCCTTTATCCACTGCTGTGAAGTATCTAGGGGTCATTATTGACAACACACTCTCTATGCAAAAATTCATCACTCAGACCTGCCAGTCCTGCTACTATCAATTACGGCGTATTAGTGCAATTCGAAAGTACCTGTCCACAGATGCAACATCCAAACTTGTTGCGTCTCTCATTCTTTCACGTCTGGACTATTGCAACTCTCTGTTGGCTGGTCTGCTAGCATCATCAATCCAATCCCTTCAACGTATACAAAACTCTGCAGCTCGTCTAATCCTCAGAAAGAAAAAATCTGAGCATATTACCCCTCTCTTGCAATCTCTCCATTGGCTGCCTGTGCCACAGAGAGTAAACTATAAGATCAGTACCCTCTGTTACAAATGTCTCCACAAAACAGCACCCGCCTACCTCTGTGAATGTCTTCACTTGTACACTCCTTCTCGTTCTCTCCGCTCTGCTGCAGATACCTTGTCCTTACGAATACCCAGATTCAACCAATCCACCATCGGCCGTCGCTCTTTCTCTATTTCTGGTCCATTGATGTGGAATGATCTCCCTCTCTCTCTCTCCGCCAAAAGCCTTCTTATGACACTTTTAAATCCAGTCTCTAAGACAATATTATTTCAAACCTAAGATTTCCTCTCCTGCCTCATCTCATAGTTTTTTCCTGCCTTCAACAGCCAAGATTCTATTGCCCTGCCAGGTGTGTGACCTGTGTGTGTGTGTGTGTGATGTGTGTGTGTGTTGTGTGATGTGTGTGTGTTTGTGCACATTTGGACTCGATGGAACAATTTGCTTGTCACTGGTTGTATGACTGTGTAAGAATGTGTTGAGTGCAAGGCGCTTGATTTGTCTCTGCAAGATATTGCGCTATTATAAATTCCATTTATTATTATATATATTACATTACACTGCACTGCTACTACATACACACACTACATTCACTACATTACACTGTACTTGCACTACATAACTACACTACACTGCCTACACTACACTGCACTGCACTACACTACACTGCACTACACTACACTACAAACATACACAACACTACACTGCACTACACTACAACCAACACTACACTACACTACACTGCACTACACTACACTACACTGCACTGCACTACACTACTACATACACTACACTACACTACATCACTACACTCACACTCAACTACACTACATCTACACTACACTACAACACACACACAACACTACACTACACTCCACTACACTCACTGCACTGCACTCCACTCCACTCCACTGCACTCCAACACAACACTACACTACCACTCACACTAACACAACACTACACACACATGCACTACAACTCCACTGCACTCCACTGCACTCCACTCCACTGCACTCCAACACTAACACTACACTACCACTCAACACAACACTACACCAACACAACTACACTACACTATACTATACTATATACTATACTATACTATACTATACTATACTATACTATACTATACTATACTATACTATACTTAACTATACTATACTATACTATACTATACTATACTATACTATACTATACTATACTATACTATACTATACTATACTATACTATACTGTGCTATGCTGTGCTGTGCTGTGCTGTCCTGTACTACACTACGCTACGCTATGCTACCCTACGCTATGCCATGCTATGCTGTACTATACTGTACTGTACTCTACTCTACTCTACTCCCCTAGACTAGACTATACTAGACTAGACTAGACTAGACCATACTATACTATCCTATGCTAGACTAGACTAGACTAGACTATACCATACTATACTATCCTATGCTAGACTAGACTAGACTAGACCATACTATACTATCCTATGCTAGACTAGACTAGACTAGACCATACTATACTATCCTATGCTAGACTAGACTAGACTATACCATACTCTACTATCCTATGCTAGGCCAGACTAGACTATACCATACTATACTATCCTATGCTAGACTAGACTAGACTATACCATACTATACTATCCTATGCTAGACTATACTAGACTAGACTATACCATACTATACTATCCTATGCTAGACTATACTATACTATACTATACTATCCTATGCTAGACTAGACTAGACTATACCATACTATACTATCCTATGCTAGACTAGACTATACCATACTATACTATCCTATGCTAGACTATACTAGGCTAGACTATACCATACTATACTATCCTATGCTAGACTATACTATGCTATACTATACTATACTATGCTAGACTAGACTAGACCATACCATACTATACTATCCTATGCTAGACTATACTAGACTATACCATACTATACTCTCCTATGCTAGACTAGACTAGACTATACCATACTATACTATCCTATGCTAGACTAGACTAGACCATACTATACTATCCTAGACTAGACAAGACTAGACCATACTATAGTATTCTATGCTAGACTAGACTAGACCATACTATTCTATGCTAGACTAGACTATACCATACTATACTATCCTATGCTAGACTAGACTAGACTATACCATACTATACTATCCTATGCTAGACTAGACCA
>CM054138.1:83406202-83416202 GCA_028751875.1 Rapana venosa | reverse complement strand
ATGCCCTCCCTTTCCATGGGGGTCCGGCATTTGAGCGAAAGTCCTCGGGATAGCTCAGTGGTCAGAGCTCTCGCTTTCCCCCAGCCAAGTTAAGCAGCGTCGAGCGTGGTTACCAGTTGGATGGGTGACCGTTTGTGCGCCTTAGCTTCAGTACAGTCCCCCCAGTTCCCCCAGCTGTAAATGGGTACCTGCCCTCTTTAGGGTCAGGGAAGGTAAAGCAGCGAGGGAGAGGAGATGGGCGCCGCCCTCAATATGCTGGCCCCTAGAGAAGTGAGGTCTCTGACGCCTCGCTCCCCTACGACCTTATAGGTTATGGGACTCCTTTACCTTTACCTTTTTTTACCTGTTACTCACCTTTGACCTCTCTGTGGATTTCAGCATCGTGCCCATCCATCGCTATTTTCTGCTTAGAATCTCAACGTTTAACATTTCCAGGCTTTGTTCGAAGGTAGGTATTGCTGCTGTTCTTTGGCATTGGCGAGGAATAATAATAATAATAATGTATGGAATTTATATAGCGCTGAATCTTGTAAAGCAACAAATCAAAGCCCTCAGATGACTTTTTTTATTCGAAGATAATGGAATAAGCACTCATGTGTTTTTTGTGGGGTTTTTTTTACATTCAGTCCCCGTGTGTATGCGGTTTTGTAAGTTTTGTCATCTGTTCCCACCGGTGCACAATGGCCTACTCTTTCGAAAAGCGGAACATGATTTAACGTGTGCGCAAGATGTTCTGCATGTGTTCGCACACGGGGCCTCGGTTTATAGTCTCATCCGAAGGACTTTGACATTCAGTTGATTTTTTTGTCAAACTAGGAAGAAAGGGCGGGGCTGGGAATCGAACCCAGAACCTCACGATTTACTTGTTGGCAGGCAAACGTCTTAACCATCCTGCCACCTTCCTTCCAATGTGTTTATGGAATGTGTTAGTAGTAGCGTGAATAACCGCTACACAAAGTCAAGTCAAGTCAAAAACATTTCAATCATCCCATGAAGGGCAATTACAATACTGACAGACAGATTGATTACGCATCAAAATCTCAAAGGACCCGAAAAAAGCTACATCTCATATTGGTTAAAATATTCTGAAATAACTTCAAATAAAAATGTCACAACACACCACACACACACACACACACACACACACACACACACACACACACACACACACACACACACACACACGCGCGCGCGCGCGCGCGCACACTCACAAAAGCACCACTCAAGATGAAAAGCCAAGAATGAATGCAATGGAAGTAAAATGAGGTGCAAAGTTTTGGGGGTAGATGTCCGTCAAGTCACAAATACTTGAACCATCCCGTAAAAGGACATGTCCAAAATAGAATTTACTGACAGGAAATGAATCAGAAGTAATCCTAATATTATTAGACTTGAGAGAATCTACCATTGGCTTGGCGCTTTGCCTTAATTAACAGCGGCATCAAGAAACCAAACACCGCGATCTTCTCCCAGTTGACTGACTGACGCCTTTCCTTCTCCATCCTCCTTCCCTTTCCCTTACTTAGCCTAGTGCAGGGGAAGGAAGCCTCACTGTGTGCTGGGGGGGTGAATGCCCCTTCCTTGGTTACTTCCCCCTTTCCTCTTGCCAATGCAGGGAAGGCAGGAGGAGATGGAAGAGGGGGAGGGGGTGTTGGGGGGCGGGAGGGGGGAGGAGAGAAGGAAATTTTATTTCACGAGAGTACTAGATTAAGTACAGAGATATTAATTTTTTGATCCTGAGAGAGAGTGAGGGAGAGAGAGTGAGGGAGAGAGAGAGTGAGAGAGAGAGAGAGGGAAAGAGAGAGAGAGAGGGGGAGAGAGAGGGGAGGAGAGAGAGAGAGGAGGAGAGAGTGAGGGAGAGAGAGAGTGAGAGAGAGTGAGAGGGAGAGAGAGAGTGAGTGAGAGAGTGAGTGAGAGAGAGAGAGAGTGAGAGAGAGAGAGTGAGAGAGTGAGTGAGAGAGAGAGGGAAAGAGAGAGAGAGAGTGAGAGAGAGAGAGAGGAGAGAGAGTGAGTGAGAGTGAGAGGGAGAGAGAGAGTGAGTGAGAGAGAGAGTGAGAGAGAGGAGAGGGGAGAGAGGAGGAGAGAGGGAAGAGAGAGAGAGAGTGAGAGAGAGAGAGAGGGAGAGAGAGTGAGTGAGAGTGAGAGGGAGAGAGAGAAGAGTGAGTGAGAGAGTGAGTGAGAGAGAGAGAGAGTGAGAGAGAGAGAGTGAGAGAGTGAGTGAGAGAGAGAGAGGGAGAGAGAGAGAGAGTGAGAGAGAGAGAGAGTGAGAGAGTGAGTGAGAGAGAGGAGAGGGGAGAGAGAGAGTGAGAGAGAGAGGAGAGAGAGAGAGTGAGTGAGAGAGAGAGGGAGAGAGGGAGAGGGAGAGAGAGGTGTATAATAATTGTCTGTGCTTTGCAGATAAATAAGTTGACCAGTATATTAATTGACTGAAGTGGTTAATTCACAAATTTTATACATAGTTGTCAAAGAAAGATGGTTTAAAAATTTGCAATCTTCTTCTTCTTCTTCGCAATTCTTCGCAATTCTTTGCCACTCTTCTTCTTCGCAATTCTTCTTCTTTTTCGCAATTCTTCTTTGCAATTCTTTTTTGCAATTCTTCTTCTTCTTCTTCTTCTTCTTCTTCTTCTTCTTCTTCTTCTTCTTCTTCTTCTTCTTCTTTCGCAATCTTCTTCGCAATTCTTCTTCTTCTTTTAATTTGCAATCTTCTTCTTCTTCTTAATTCTTCGCAATTCTTTGCAATTTTTCTTCTTTTGCAATTTTTTTTCTTGCAATTTTCTTCTTTTCGCTTCTTCTTCTCGCAATTCTTTTCGCAATTCTTCTTCGCAAATTTTTCTTTTTCTTTTAATTTGCAATCTTCTTCTTTTCTTCGCAATTCTTCGCAATTTTTTTGCAATTCTTTTTCTTCTTCTTCTTTTCTTCTTCTTTTCTTCTTCTTCTTCTTTTTTCTTCTTCTTTTTTCTTCTTCCTAGCATTCTTCTTCTTCTTTTCTTCTTCTTCTTCTTCTTCTTCTTCTTCTTTTCTTCTTCTTCCTTTTTTTTTCTTTTTTCTTCTTCTTCTTTTCTTCTATCGTTTTTTCTTCTTCTTCTTCTTCTTCTTTTCTTCTTCTTTCTTCTTCTTTTCTTCTTCTTCTTTTTTCTTCTTTTCTTTTTCTTCTTCCCTTTGCCTTTGATTCCGTGGAAAAAACTGGAGCACTGCATAAGGGGTGTTCCCCGCTTCCTCCCTTTTACCCCGGTCCCAATGTTTTGTCTGTTCTGCTGTGTGTTGCTCTGCTGTGATGTTGTTCTTCCTTGCAAGTTTTTGTCTGTTCTGCTTGATGTTGTTCTGCTTGATGTCTGTTCTGCTGTGATGTCTGTTCTGCTGTGATGTTGTTTTGCTGTGATGTTGGGTTTTCCCCTGTCCAAGTTTCTCTCTGTTTGTGTGATGTTGTTTGTGTGATGTCTGTTCTGCTGTGATGTCTGCTCTGCTTTTATGTCTGTTTGCTGTGATGTTGTCTGCTGTGATGTCTGTTTGTGTGATGTCGCTTGCGTGATGTTGTTTTGCTGTGTTTTTGTTTGCTGTGATGTTTTTTGTCCCCTGTCCCAAATTTTTTTCTCTGTTTCTGTGATGTCTGCTTGCTGGAGTCTGTTTGCTGTGATTTGTTTGTGTGATGTTGTTTATCCTTGTCCAATTTTTTCCTTCTGTCCCCTTTTGTGTCTGTTGTTTCTGTCCATGTTTTTTGTCTGTCCGCTGAAATTTCGTTTTGTTTTCTGTGTGAGTTGTTCTGTCCCTGTCCAAGTTTTTCTGTTGTTTGCTGTGAGTTGTTCTGTCCCTTTTTCCAAGTTTTTCCTTCTGTCCTCTGTTTTGTTGTTCTGTCCCCCCCCCCCCCCTTATTTTTCCCCCCCTTTCCCAAAGTTTTTTCCCTTTTGTCCTCTGTGATGCTTTCTGTTCGTCCAATGTTTTTTTCCCTTTTGCCTCTGTGAAGTCTGTTTGCCCCGGCCAATGTTTTTCCCTTTGTCCTTGTGGTCTGTTCTGTCCTCTGTCCAATGTTTTTCTTCTGTTCCTGTGTGTCTGTTTGTCCTTGTCCAAAGTTTTCCCTTTTGTCCCCTGTGATGTTGTTTTCCCCTGCCAATGTTTTTCCTTCTGTCCTCTGTGATGTTGTTTGTTTTGTCCCAAAGTTTTTCCTTTTGTCCCCTGTGTGTTGTTCTGTCCTCTGCCCAAAGTTTTTTCCCTTTTGTCCTCTGTGATGTTGTTTGTCCTTGTCCAGTTTTTTCCTTCTGTCCCCTGTGCTGTTTGTCCTCTGTCTGTCTGTCCTCTGTGTGTCTGTTTTGTCCTTGTGATGTCTGTTTTGTCCTTGTGATGTTGTTCTGTCCTTGTGTTTTTGTCCTCTGTGCTGTCTGGTCTGTCCTCTGTGCGTCTGTCCCGTGATGTCTGTCCCCCCAGCGCCAGGTGAGGGTTTTAATCCCCTCCAGCTCTGCAGTGGGAAAAAGAGGTGGCATGATGACTCACAGTCGTGATGCCACTGTGGCCTTGTTGAAGGCAGTGACTGCCCTGTGGGCCTTTCGAACAGACAGTACTGCCATGTGGGCCCTTTTTGAAGAAGCAGGATCCCCCTGTGGGTTTTTTGAAGCGTGCTGCCACTTGGTCCTTTCTGAAAACGTCGTGACTTTCCCTGTGGTCCTTGTTGAAGACAGCATGACTGCCATGTGGTCCTTGCTGAAGAGTGACTGCCCCTGTGGTCCTTGCTGAAGACAGTCAGTGACTGCCACTGTGGTCCTTGCTGAAGTGTGACTGCCACTGTGGTCCTTGCTGAAGACAGTCAGTGACTGCCACTGTGGTCCTTGCTGAAGAGTGACTGCCACTGTGGTCCTTGCTGAAGACAGTCAGCCACGGAGTGTGCCAGTGTGAAGTCCACAAGTTGAAGGGGGGGGGGGGGACTTCAGGAGTGACTGACTTCATTCTTAACTTCTGGAGGAGTTAATGAGGCACAGTTTTGAAGTGCGGGGCGATGTTTTTTTGTGTAGTAAAACGAACCTTGTGGAGCCCATCTCTCTCCTTTTCAAAGGCTGCATGCTTGAACGGTTTTGCAGCATTAAGTACCCAGGTAAAGCATCGCACGCCAAATCTTGACCCTTGGAAAACGATGGTACATCATTATATCAAACACTTCTAACGTGATTCGCACTGCTTCCGCAGTATTCGTTTTCTTCGTAAGGTTTACGCAGTTCTACGCAGTATTGGCGACTACGTCACATCAAGGGAAAAACTGACTAACCTACGTCAGGACGTACTAACAGACAGGAGGACAGACAACCGGACAGACAGGAGGACAGACACAGAGAGAGAGACAGGGAAGGGGAGAGAGAGGCAGCCCTGGTTGCAGCAAAGGATGGCAAATGACTGCAGGCCTGACGGCCGCTTGATGAGCGGGGAGCTAATCCTGCCCGGCACGCAGCGGATTAGCAGGAGGAGGGGGAGGGGGGGGGGGCACTGCGGGAAGGGGAGGGTGGAGGAGGGGGAGGGGATAAAGGGAAATCAATGGCGGGGGGCAGTGGCGTGGCGAAGGAAATGAATTGTCGGCTGACACGCTACATGATTGTCAACAGCCCACTGCTTCCCTCCCCTTTGTCCTTCCCCCCCCCCCTCCTCCCTTCTCCTCCTCTTCCTTCCTCCATCCTCCTCCAGGTGTGGTCACCTCCACCTTAAAAAATGACCCCCTGGTAAGATTTTTAGACTTTTCTGTTTGCTGTTGATGATGATGAGGATGATGAGGATGGTAATGATGAGGATGATGATGAGGAGGAGGAGGGGTGGCCGTATGCACGGTGGTGGTCATGAAGGTGGTAGTGATGGTTGTAATGAAGTTGTTGTTGCGGTGGTGGTGGTGGAGAAGGAGGAGGAGGAGGTTGTGGTGGTGGGTGGTGGTGATCATGGCGGTCATGGTGAATTATTACTGTCACTGCATTGGATTGCTTTCATCATTATTTCTGTTCGTCTTTTTGTTGTAAACCAGTCGTTGTGTTTGTTATCTTCATTATAGCTGGCATATACACTGGTAGATTTCTCTGCGTGAAAGTCGGGCTGCTCTCCCCCGTGAAGAGCGCGTCACCACAAGAGCAGCGCCACCGATTATTTTTTTTCCTTTCCTGTCAGCTTGCGTATTTATCTCCCTGTCAGATTGGAATTTGGCTACAGAATTTTGCCAGGCACAATTTCTTGTTGTCGTGGATTCTTTTACGTGCACTAACTGAGTGTTGCACGCTGGACCTTGGTTTTATCGTCTCATTGAAAGACAAGCATCCAGACCACCTTTCGGGGGTCTAGTGGATGAGAGAGAATTTCCGAGCACAAACGGGGATCGAACCCCCACACACTGACAACCCGGACTTTGGCTTTCCGGGCAGGTGGGTTACCCTCTAGACCACTGATCCATTTTATGCCACTGCTTAGTCTGTATGTGGAGTGTAGCCCTTACCTGGGCACAGCTATGCTGTCAACTCTATGCCTTACCTGGGCACAGCTGTGCTGTCAACTCTATGCCTTACCTGGGCACAGCTGTGCTGTCAACTCTATCCCTTACCTGGGCACAGCTATGCTGTCAACTCTATCCCTTACCTGGGCACAGCTATGCTGTCAACTCTATCCCTTACCTGGGCAGAGCTGTGCTGTCAACTCTATGCCTTACCTGGGCACAGCTATGCTGTCAACTGTAGCCCTTACCTGGGCACAGCTATGCTGTCAACTCTATGCCTTACCTGGGCACAGCTGTGCTGTCAACTCTATGCCTTACCTGGGCACAGCTATGCTGTCAACTGTACCTGGCCATACCTGCAGCTAGTCCACAGAGCAACAGTGAGCAGTCCTCCCTGCAGTGAGCAGTCCTGTCTGCAGTGTCTGCAGTGAGCAGTCCTGTCTGCGGTGAGCAGTCCTCCCTGCAGTGTCTGCAGTGAGCAGTCCTGCAGTGTCTAGTGAGCAGTCCTCCCTGCAGTGTCTACAATGAGCAGTCCTGCCTGCAGTGTCTACAGTGAGCAGTCCTCCCTGCAGTGTCTGGACTCACTTGCTGGCAGTAGCAGGCTTTGCTTCCTTCTGTGGAGGGGGGGGTGGAGGGGGGGGGGGGGGAGTTGAGGGATACCTGAAACACTGGCAGAAAAATCCTGACGTCACAGCTTCTATTCCTGCCTGGAACTACAAACTTTATTTCATCTGCTAGAACATGCTGGTGACCTGGGTTCTAGTCTTTCGGATGAGGCAATAGACTGAGGTTCCGTGTGCTACAGACATTTAGCACACGTCAAAGAGCCCACGGCACTAAGAGATTACTCCTGGTAAAATCTGTGTAGAAACAAATAAAGAAAGAAATCTGCAGACAGAGGGAACAAGACTGGTGCTGCACTGGTGATGACACGTCCTGCTGAGAGAGAGAGAGAGTGAGAGACAGAGACAGAGACAGAGACACAGAGACAGAGGCAGGGAGATAGAGACATGACATGACATGACATGACAAATTTTAATGAATTTTGGCCTCTGCCCATTTTCATGGGGTACATAAATCTCTATAAATAAACACAAGGCTGCGTATAATAAAAAAAAGAAAAAAATTGAAAAAAAAAACAGTGAAGAGAACACACGAGCATAAATGATTGACATCAAGAGTTACAAAATTCTAGGTGGACAGGAGACTCAGTTTACTGTCTCTTAGTTTGACAGCTTTGAACAAAAACCATGCTAGTTGTCTCATCATTGAAACGTTCTGGGTGGCCATGAGGCTCAAACATTTTGCTTTCTGATAGTGAGTAGGAATCTCTTTCAGGATATTAGGTCTTAACGCAGCATACGTATCACACTGAAAACACAAATGTGGTTCATTTTCTTCTGATCCTGGACAAAATGGACAGTCATTATTTGCAACATCTGCACACATGTAACGATTTTTGTGAACTCTGAGGTCACTGATTCCAAAGTGTTCTCGGATAAAGATGTCTCTGAAACATTTTTGTTGCACACCATCTAAATAAGTTTCTAGGGTGTGGGAAGATTTGAAGCATGCATACAAACTCAGCCTGTTACTGGTACTGATACTTGTCAACCAATCTTGCTTATACACATCTAGAAGTCTTTGTTAGAGAGAGAGTGAGAGAGAGAGAGAGAGAGAGAGAGAGAGAGAGAGAGACAGAGAGAGAGAGACAGAGAGAGAGAGAGAGAGAGAGAGGAGAGAGAGAGAGAGAGAGAGAGAAGAGAGAGAGAGAGAGAGAGAGAGAGAGAGAGAGAGAGAGAGAGAGAGAGAGAGAGAGAGAGAGAGAGAGAGCAGCCCCAATTTCAGGCAGAGAAATCTGCTGTGACTGGCAGTGGCTTTCAAACACTTGTGTTTAAATGGAAACAGGCAAGATAAAGAGCATGGGTTTCAGCAGCAGTGCGGGACTTACTCTGGCCAGTGGCCTCGGTGAGGCTGACACCAAAGCTTGTGGACTGCTGATGCTGGGGGCAGCAGCGAGATGAGTCCGGGCCACGTGGCTGTGTGGTCAGTCCGGAATAACGGGGTCGAGTAATGAGTGACAGTGACAGTGACAGTGACAGTGGCAGTGACAGTGACAGTGACAGTGACAATAAGTTCCAGTGTCGGGGATGGTTGGTTAGACATGGTTGTTTTTAAGAATCATATAGTAAAAAATAAAAAAGCTATGTTAGTGTGCTTAGATTTCAGTAAAGCTGCGTTTGTGTCTAAATGTATGTAGCATACAGCAGTGCCTGTGTGTGTGTGTGTGTGTGTGTGTGTGTGTGTGTGTGTGTGTGTGTGTGTGTTGTGCACGCTGTGGGTATGATGTGTGCACTCATGTGTAAGATTAGTTTGCAAGAATCTCTCTCTCTCTCTCTCTCTCTCTCTCTCTCTCTCTCTCTCTCTCTCTCTCTCTCTCTCTCCCCACTCTTTAACCGTTCAAATCTGTCTTTAGTTCTCTTTCCCCTTTTCACGAGCACAAGCCCACCGCCCTGTTTAATCAAAAGCTTACTGACGCTACAGATAGGAGCCACCTACGTCACCGCGACTTTCCTGTCACTGCTCTTCACATGACGTAAGAGCTCATCCCTCAAAGCCGATTGGACGGCAAGGGCCTGGCGCAGCGCACGCGCACGAAAGCGTAGGAATCGATAATCCTTTTAATTTGATTAATTCGGCCATTGACGAGCGGTGATCTGCCGGGCCAGCGCTTTGTCTGGATAAGGGTGTGTGCCCACCCGCTTCATTAGGGACGCCTACTTTACCCTGCCTGCCTGCCTGCCTGCCTGCAAGCCTGCCTGCCTGCCTGCCTGCCTGTCTGCCTGCCGATCACATCCCCAGGCCATTCCTCCAGATGTTCTGTGTGGTGCTTCATGCATGAAATGATAATGGCGGTATAAACCAGTTCACTCTACTTGGTTGGAGAGAGAGAGGGGGGGGGGGGGGGGGGGGGATGGATTCATCCACGACGTAAGGATTGTATATCAATCTGCCCTGTTCAATGTCGATTTTCCTTGTTTTTCCATAGATTTAAACAACTGTATGGGCGATCTATTCATTTCTCATTCTTTCTTTGGGTTACTCACAATATGTTTTTTTTTTAATCATACACATTCCCACTTGCAATGGAGGACCACAGCTGGAAGCTTACATACAGGGTGCGGAAAGAAAGAGCAGGGTCAGTCTGTCTGCACTGGGCAGCTGGCAGACCCCTCTTCTTTCTCCCTGTCCTTCTTAGTTTCATTCTCTCTCTCTCTCTCTCTCTCTCTCTCTCTCTCTCTCCTCTCTCTCTCTCTCTCTCTCTCTCTTCTCTCTCCTCTCTCTCTTCTCCTCTCTCTCTCCTCTTCGTCTGTCTGACTATCTTTCCTCTTACTTTTATTTTTTATCGTACTGTCTGAGTTCTTGTTTGTTATATAACATAACATGCCATTTAAAAATAGGTTGAATAACTACCTCAAATGACAGAAAGATATCGTTTTAAACTTTGACATTACAAAGAAAAGTATCAAGTTTGAGAGTTGTTCACAATTT
>CM054138.1:83398702-83403702 GCA_028751875.1 Rapana venosa | reverse complement strand
CAAGTCGGTGGATGGTTTTTGTCTTGTATTGTATTGAATTGTATTGTATTGTGTTGTTTTATTATATCGTGTTTTATTATATACCCCTTTAAGTCACGGCAGATTTCTCTTTACGTGAGTCTAAATGCGTGTTGCTCACAGGACCTCGGTTTCTAGTCTCAACGGAAAGACGAGAGGACAGTGTAGGCAGTGCGGGCATAGACAGTCCTTGTGCGATGGTGTGCTCGCTGTGACGCCGCCCTGAGAAAAGGGCAGACTGGGGCCAGCTGTTCGTAGCATTTCAATCCAGTCTTGAAAATTTGAAGACTTCGGTCACTGTTACCCAGCCCCCTCTGTTTGTGGGGACTTTTGCTTCTTCCCTGATTTCTGTTCGTTATCTGGCGGTCTCTGATAGAAGGTGGTTTCGTTCATCTCGCTAATGACGTCATTCTGGTTGTTGACCTCCACCTGCCCCTGTGTGCACTGGCTGGCTTGGCTGCTTCAGCCTCACTGAGCATAGAAGAGAAGAGGAGGGAGCAGTGCAGCGCAGTGCAGCGCAGGACAGGGCAAGACTGGTTGAATAAGACATGAAAGATGGAGGGAACCAGCCCCTCACCTTGCTTCGCATCCGGGACCTATCAGTGGCAGAAATCAAATGGCGGGCTGATAGTTGTCCCCCCCCCCCCCCAGCAGCTCGTGGAATCCGTCATTTTACGACCATCTCAATCCCAACCTCCCCGCCCCCTCGCCTCTCCCTTGCCTAGCCCTCCCTCCCTCCCTCCCTCCGCTTCATCAATTTTGCAGAGGAGAAAGGGACAGGAACCGGGAACCGCTGGGGAGTAACACGGGCATCGGGTTACTCCCCTTTTTTCTCGCCAAGACACGAGAGGGCGCCGCGATGTCATCCAATCCGGGCACTTTGGCGCTGCCTTATGGGAAGGGGCGGCCTGGGGAGGCTGCTATCAATTTGCAGCTTTTTTCTGGCTTCCCCTAAGACTGGCTTCAGCTAATCCCCTTTGGATAATCTTTTTACTGTTTCTGCGCCCTTGGTTTTAGCTGGCAACTGAGGAGGAGGAGGAGGTGGAGGCTGAGACAAAGAGTGGTGAGGAAGAGTGGCCATGTCTAGACTGACAGACTGACAGACAGACAGACAGTCACTGGAGCAAAACTTTCCCCTGACAGAACGTGTTCGCTTTGACCAAAACAAAGGAAAGAAAAAGCTCCATTTACACACAGGGCTCTTTCATTTTGTATTTGCCGAAAAATCAGCTTCAGCTGTTTTAAGTTCACATGCATGGATGGAAGTGGCAAACACAAGGCAGTGGACAGAAGGGGGTGGGAAGACCACATCTGACAGTGAGGGTGTCTGAAAGCTTTCACTTTCACCGTCACCTATCCCGTAGTCTTGTAGACCGTGGGGGCTCCACTGAAGATTTTTCAACCAGCTTCCTCCACCCCTCACTGTCCTCTGCTTTCCGTAGCAAATCATTCCACTCAAGGCCAGTCCATTCTCTGATGTTGTCTTCCCATCGTTTTCTCTGTCTGCCTCTTCGTCTCCCTCCTTGTACTGTTCCCTGTAAGATAGTCTTGGCCAGTCCAGATGTTCGTGTGATGTGTCCGTACCACTTCAGTTTGGGTTTTTTCAATGAAGTCAGGAGCTCTTAATTATACGGTCTCATGGCGTTTTCAATTCAGGTTCTTTACTTCCTCATCAGTGATGTGATCTCTGTTTGAGATACCAAGGAGTTTGTGAAAGGGTCTTATTTCCATTGGCTGTATCCTTCTTTCAATGTCTGCTGTTATGGTCCACGATTCACTTGTGTACAAAAATATGGACATGACCAGGGAACGCATCAGACTGATCTTGAAGCTGATGGCGATGTGCTTGTTGTTCCAGAGGACTTTCAGTTTGGTCATTGCAGCTGTGGTCTGGCATATCCTGGATCCTGGAGAAAGTTGCAGGTTTTGATCCCTCACCTGATACTATAGCTCCCAGATACTTAAAACTATGGATGATCTTATTTTCCTAGCCGTCTATAATTATTTCAGTGTTAATGCCTTTGGCATTACTTGTCCTCAGCTGAGTTTTTTCCTGTACTGATCTATATGCCATAATTATGCTGAAGAGGCTTCATCAAGGTGATTGACCTGGTAACGTCTTCTCCAGCTAGGCCGTCAATGTCGTCGGCAAAACGTCAGTTTGTCATTGTCCTGCCTCCACTGCTGTCTGTTCCCTCATGGTTTTCAAGTGCGTCAGCCATTATTCTCTCTAAGAAGACGTTGAAGAGGGTGGGAGAGAGCAGACATCCTAAGTGTACTCCAATTGAGTTCAAAACCATTCTCCTTTGTGCTGTCATAGTAGACTGTGCTGGCTGCCTTGTTATACGGGCATGTTATGGCTCTGATCAGGTTGGCGTTGATGATATACAGCCTCATGGTTGCGCACAGAGCTGCATTCCTATATCGAACACCTTCTTGAAGTCTACAAATTCGTGGTAAAGATCTTGTTCGTGTTGCAAGTATTTCTCACAGAGTATTCTAAGGTTGAAAATTTGCTCTCTTGTGCTCCGTCCTCTTCTGAAACCTGCCTGCTCTTCTTTGATGATCTCCTCAGCTTGAGGCTTTAGTCTGTCCAGGAGGATTCTGAGCATGACTGTGCTTGGATGGCTGGTCAGGCTGATGGTACGGCAGTTTGGGCATAGTTGTAAATTGCCTTTCTTCCCGAGAGTGATAATCAGGGACTGTGTCCAAGGTGTTGGCCTCTCCCCTATCTGCCAGATCTTATTGCAGATGGTCAGTAACACCTCTATCACGGCCTCTCCTCCTGCCTGGACCAGTTCTGACGGAATGTTGTCCACCCCTGCTGACCTCCCTTTCTTCAGTGATTTTACTGCACTTTCAATTTCTTCCCGAGGATGGGGTAGCTTCTGTTGCAACCTTTGCTGATTTTACAGAGAGTGGCGGAGGGTAGATAAGGATGATGGGAAATATGTCAATAGAGCCTAAAGACATGGTAGAGAGCTGTGTACTTAACTGACTAAAAACGTTGGACAAGTTTTTTTTTTAAGCCAAAAGGTATGGTCGCCAACAGTATTGTTCATTGACTAAAAAAGTAAGGAAAAGGGTTACTAAAAAAGACACCCCGAAGCCTAGAGATATGATAGCAACCGTATTGTTCACTAACTGAAAACTTCGGAAGAAAAGGTCACTTTAAAAAAAAGCCTAAAGATATCATAGCCAACTGTATTGGTCATTGACTAAAAACGTAGAAAAAAGTCAATATTCAGTCTGTTGTTCTTTTACTAAAAACGTAGAAAAAAGTCAATATTCAGTCTGTTGTTCTTTTACTAAAAACGTAGAAAAAAGTCAATATTCAGTCTGTTGTTCTTTTACTAAAAACGTAGAAAAAAAGTCAATATTCAGTCTGTTGTTCTTTGACTAAAAACGTAGAAAAAAGTCACTATTCAGTCTGTTGTTCTTTGACTAAAAACGTAGAAAAAAGTCAATATTCAGTCTGTTGTTCTTTTACTAAAAACGTAGAAAAAAAGTCAATATTCAGTCTGTTGTTCTTTTACTAAAAACGTAGAAAAAAGTCAATATTCAGTCTGTTGTTCTTTTACTAAAAACGTAGAAAAAAGTCAATATTCAGTCTGTTGTTCTCTGACTAAAAACGTAGAAAAAAGTCAATATTCAGCCTGTTGTTCTTTGACTAAAAACGTAGAAAAAAGTCAATATTCAGTCTGTTGTTCTTTGACTAAAAACGTAGAAAAAAGTCAATATTCAGTCTGTTGTTCTTTGACTAAAAACGTAGAAAAAAAAAGCAACAAAACAAAACCAAACCTATAACAAAACAAAACCAAAAACCCAACCCCAGCCTAGAAATATGATTGCTAACTGTACTGTTCCTTGACTAAAAACATAGAAAAAAGTGAAAACAACAGCAACAAACAAACAAACAAACAAAGCAGGCCTAGAGATGTGCTAGCCAGCTGTAGCCACGTGACTAAAAACACAGGAAAAAGTGAAACAAAGCAACACAAACAAACCAACAAACAAAGAAGCAAGCCTAGAGATGTGCTAGCCAGCTGCAGCCACGTGACTCTACCGTGACTGTCCCCTGCTGCTGCACTGATGTGTCCCCTGCTGCTGCAGTGATGTGTCCCCTGCTGCTGCAGTGATGTGTCCCCTGCTGCAGTGATGTGTCCCCTGCTGCAGTGATGTGTCCCCTGCTGCAGTGATGTGTCCCTTGCTGCAGTGATGTGTCCCCTGCTGCACTGACGTGTCCCCTGCTGCACTGATGTGTCCCCTGCTGCACTGATGTGTCCCCTGCTGCTGCACTGATGTGTCCCCTGCTGCACTGATGTGTCCCCTGCTGCTGCACTGATGTGTCCCCTGCTGCACTGATGTGTCCCCTGCTGCAGTGATGTGTCCCCTGCTGCTGCAGTGATGTGTCCCCTGCTGCACTGACGTGTCCCCTGCTGCAGTGATGTGTCCCCTGCTGCACTGATGTGTCCCCTGCTGCTGCACTGATGTGTCCCCTGCTGCACTGATGTGTCCCCTGCTGCTGCACTGATGTGTCCCCTGCTGCACTGATGTGTCCCCTGCTGCAGTGATGTGTCCCCTGCTGCTGCAGTGATGTGTCCCCTGCTGCTGCACTGATGTGTCCCCTGCTGCACTGATGTGTCCCCTGCTGCAGTGATGTGTCCCCTGCTGCAGTGATGTGTCCCCTGCTGCAGTGATGTGTCCCCTGCTGCACTGACGTGTCCCCTGCTGCACTGATGTGTCCCCTGCTGCTGCACTGACGTGTCCCCTGCTGCAGTGATGTGTCCCCTGCTGCTGCACTGATGTGTCCCCTGCTGCAGTGATGTGTCCCCTGCTGCTGCACTGATGTGTCCCCTGCTGCTGCACTGATGTGTCCCCTGCTGCAGTGATGTGTCCCCTGCTGCTGCACTGATGTGTCCCCTGCTGCTGCACTGATGTGTCCCCTGCTGCAGTGATGTGTCCCCTGCTGCTGCACTGAT
>CM054138.1:83386202-83391202 GCA_028751875.1 Rapana venosa | reverse complement strand
TCCTATGTTAAACTATGTTTTATTGTCCTATGTTTAACTATGTCTCTTTCATTGTCCTATGTTAAACTATGTCTGTTTCATTGTCCTATGTTTAACTATGTCTCTTTCATTGTGCTATGTTAAGCTATGTCTCTGTCATTGTCCTATGCTAAACTATGTCTCTTTCATTGTGCTATGTTAAACTATGTCTCTGTCATTGTCCTATGCTAAACTATGTCTCTTTCATTGTGCTATGTTAAACTATGTCTCTGTCATTGTCCTATGCTAAACTATGTCTCTTCCATTCTCCTATGCTAAACTATGTCTCTTTCATTGTCCTATGTTAAACTATGTCTCTTCCATTCTCCTATGCTAAACTATGTCTGTTTCATTGTCCTATGTTAAAGTATGTCTCTTTCATTGTGCTATGTTAAACTATGTCTCTTCCATTCTCCTATGCTAAACTATGTCTGTTTCATTGTCCTATGTTAAAGTATGTCTCTTTCATTGTGCTATGTTAAACTCCCTCTTTCATTGTCCTATGTTAAACTATGTCTCTTCCATTGTCCTATGTTAAACTCCCTCTTTCATTCTCCTATGTTAAACTGTGTCTGTTTCATTGTCCTATGTTAAACTATGTTTCATTGTCCTATGTTAAACTCCCTCTTTCATTCTCCTATGTTAAACTGTGTCTGTTTCATTGTCCTATGTTAAACTATGTTTTATTGTCCTATGTTAAAGTATGTCTCTTTCATTGTCCTATGTTAAACTATGTTTCATTGTCCTATGTTAAACTATGTTTCATTGTCCTATGTTAAAGTATGTCTCTTTCATTGTCCTATGTTAAACTATGTTTCATTGTCCTATGTTAAACTATGTTTTATTGTCCTATGTGAAAACTGTCTCTTTCATTGTCCTATGTTAAACTATGTCTGTTTCATTGTCCTATGTGAAAACTGTCTCTTTCATTGTCCTATGTTAAACTATGTCTGTTTCATTGTCCTATGTTAAACTATGTCTGTTTCATTGTCCTATGTTAAACTATGTCTGTTTCATTGTCCTATGTTAAACTATGTCTCTTTCATTGTCCTATGTTAAACTATGTCTGTTTCAGTGTCCTATGTTAAACTATGTTTCATTGTCGTATGTTAAACTATGTCTGTTTCATTGTCCTATGTTAAACTATGTCTGTTTCATTGTCCTATGTTAAACTATGTCTGTTTCAGTGTCCTATGTTAAACTATGTTTCATTGTCCTATGTTAAACTATGTCTCTTTCATTGTCCTATGTTAAACTATGTCTGTTTCAGTGTCCTATGTTAAACTATGTCTGTTTCATTGTCCTATGTTAAACTATGTCTGTTTCATTGTCCCATGTTAAACTATGTCTGTTTCAGTGTCCTATGTTAAACTATGTCTGTTTTATTGTCCTATGTTAAACTATGTCTCTTTCATTGTCCTATGTTAAACTATGTTTCAGTGTCCTATGTTAAACTATGTCTGTTTCAGTGTCCTATGTTAAACTGTGTCTGTTTCATTGTCCTATGTTAAACTGTGTCTGTTTCATTGTCCTATGTTAAACTATGTCTCTTTCATTGTCCCATGTTAAACTATGTCTGTTTCATTGTCCTATGTTAAACTGTCTGTTTCATTGTCCTATGTTAAACTATGTCTCTTTCATTGTCCCATGCTAAACTATGTCTCTTCCATTGTCCTATGTTAAACTATGTTTCATTTGTCCTATGTTAAACTTGTCTGTTTCAGTGTCCTATGTTAAACTATGTCTGTTTCATTGTCCTATGTTAAACTATGTCTGTTTCATTGTCCAATGTTAAACTGTCTGTTTCATTGTCCTATGTTAAACTATGTCTGTTTCATTGTCCTATGTTAAACTATGTTTCATTGTCCTATGTTAAACTATGTCTGTTTCATTGTCCTATGTTAAACTGTGTCTGTTTCATTGTCCTATGTTAAACTATGTTTCATTGTCCTATGTTAAACTATGTCTGTTTCATTGTCCTATGTTAAACTATGTCTCTTTCATTGTCCTATGTTAAACTATGTTTTATTTTCCTATGTTAAACTATGCTTTATTGTCCTATGCTAAACTATGCTTTATTGTCCGATGTTAAACTATGTTTTATTGCCCTATGTTTTACTATGTCTCTGTCATTGTCCTATGTTAAACTATGTCAGTTTTATTGTCCTAAAGTTAAACTATGTTTTATTGTCCTATGTTAAACTATGTTTTATTGGCCTATGTTTAACTATGTCTTTTTCATTGTCCTATATTAAACTGTGTCTGTTTTATTGCCCTATGTTAAACTATGTCTGTTTCATTGTCCTATGTTAAACTGTGTCTGTTTCATTGTCCTATGTTAAACTATGTCTGTTTCATTGTTCTATGTTAAACTATGTCTCTTTCATTGTCCTATGTTAAACTATGTCTCTTTCATTGTCCTATGTTAAACTATGTCTGTTTCATTGTCCTATGTTAAACTATGTCTGTTTCATTGTCCTATGTTAAACTATGTCTGTTTCATTGTCCTATGTTAAACTATGTCTGTTTCATTGTCCTATGTTAAACTATGTCTTTTTCATTGTCCTATGTTAAACTATGTCTCTTTCATTGTCCTATGTTAAACTATGTCTGTTTCATTGTCCTATGTTAAACTATGTTTCATTGTCCTATGTTAAACTATGTTTCATTGTCCTATGTTAAACTATGTTTCATTGTCCTATGTTAAACTATGTTTTATTGTCCTATGTTAAACTATGTTTTATTGTCCTATGTTAAACTATGTCTGTTTCATTGTCCTATGTTAAAGTATGTCTGTTTCATTGTCGTATGTTAAAGTATGTCTTTTTCATTGTCCTATGTTAAACTATGCTCTTTCATTGTCTTATGTTAAAGTATGTCTGTTTCATTGTCCTATGTTAAAGTATGTCTGTTTCATTGTCCTATGTTAAAGTATGTTGTTTCCTTGTTCTATGTTAAAGTATGTCTTTTTCATTGTCCTATGTTAAACTATGTCCCCTTTCAGTGTCCTATGTTAAACTATGTTTCATTGTCCTATGTTAAACTATGTTTCCTTGTTCTATGTTAAAGTATGTCTTTTTCATTGTCCTATGTTAAGTATGTCTCTTTTCCCTTGTCCTATGTTAAGCTGTCTCTTCCATTGTCCTATGTTAAACTATGTCTGTTTCATTGTCCCATGTTAAACTATGGTCTGTTTTATTGTCCTATGTTAAACTATGTTTTATGTTGAACTGTCTCTTTCATTGTCCTATGTTAAACTATGTCTGTTTCATTGTCCTATGTTAAACTATGTCTGTTTCATTGTCCTATGTTAAACTATGTCTGTTTTATTGTTCTATGTTAAACTATGTCTGTTTTATTGTTCTATGTTAAACTATGTCTGTTTTATGTTAAACTATGTCTGTTTCATTGTCCCATGTTAAACTATGGTCTGTTTTATTGTCCTATGTTAAACTATGTTTTATGTTGAAACTGTTCTTTCATTGTCCTATGTTAAACTATGTTGTTTCATTGTCCTATGTTAAACTATGTCTGTTTCATTGTCCTATGTTAAACTATGTCTGTTTTATGTTGAACTGTCTCTTTCATTGTCCTATGTTAAACTATGTTTTCATTGTCCAATGTTAAACTATGGTCTGTTTTATTGCCTAAGTTAAACTAAGTATGTTTTATGTTGAACTGTCTCTTTCATTGTCCTATGTTAAACTATGTCTGTTTTATTGTCCTATGTTAAACTATGTCTGTTTTATTGTCCATGTTAAACTATGTCTGTTTTATTGTCCTATGTTAAACTATGTCTGTTTTATTGTTCTATGTTAAAAATAAGTATGTTTTATGTTAAACTGTCTCTTTCATTGTCCTATGGAAAACTATGTCTGTTTCATTGTCCTATGTTAAACTGTGTCTATTTTATTGTCCAATGTTAAACTATGGTCTGTTTTATTGTCCTAAGTTAAACTAAGTATGTTTTATGTTAAACTGTCTCTTTCATTGTCCTATGGAAAACTATGTCTGTTTCATTGTCCTATGTTAAACTATGTCTGTTTCATTGTCCTATGTTAAACTATGTCTCTTTCATTGTCCTATGTTAAACTATGTCTGTTTCAGTGTCCTATGTTAAACTATGTTTCATTGTCGTATGTTAAACTATGTCTGTTTCATTGTCCTATGTTAAACTATGTCTGTTTCATTGTCCTATGTTAAACTATGTCTGTTTCAGTGTCCTATGTTAAACTATGTTTCATTGTCCTATGTTAAACTATGTCTTTCATTGTCCTATGTTAAACTATTGTCTGTTTCAGTGTCTATGTTAAACTATGTCTGTTTCATTGTCCTATGTTAAACTATGTCTGTTTCATGTCCCATGTTAAACTATGTCTGTTTCAGTGTCCTATGTTAAACTATGTCTGTTTTATTGTCCTATGTTAAACTATGTCTCTTTCATTGTCCTATGTTTAAACTATGTTTCAGTGTCCTATGTTAAACTATGTCTGTTTCAGTGTCCTATGTTAAACTGTGTCTGTTTCATTGTCCTATGTTAAACTGTGTCTGTTTCATTGTCCTATGTTAAACTATGTCTCTTTCATTGTCCCATGTTAAACTATGTCTGTTTCATTGTCCTATGTTAAACTGTCTGTTTCATTGTCCTATGTTAAACTATGTCTCTTTCATTGTCCCATGCTAAACTATGTCTCTTCCATTGTCCTATGTTAAACTATGTTTCATTGTCCTATGTTAAACTATGTCTGTTTCAGTGTCCTATGTTAAACTATGTCTGTTTCATTGTCCTATGTTAAACTATGTCTGTTTCATTGTCCAATGTTAAACTGTCTGTTTCATTGTCCTATGTTAAACTATGTCTGTTTCATTGTCCTATGTTAAACTATGTTTCATTGTCCTATGTTAAACTATGTCTGTTTCATTGTCCTATGTTAAACTGTGTCTGTTTCATTGTCCTATGTTAAACTATGTTTCATTGTCCT
>CM054138.1:83366202-83381202 GCA_028751875.1 Rapana venosa | reverse complement strand
TATGTCTGCCTGTCTTATGTCTGCCTGTCTTATGTCTGCCTGCCTTATGTCTGCCTGCCTTATGTCTGCCTGCCTTATGCCTGCCTGTCTTATGTCTGTCTTATGTCTGCCTGCCTTATGTCTGCCTGCCTTATGCCTGCCTTATGTCTGCCTGCCTTATGTCTGCCTTATGCCTGCCTGTCTTATGCCTGCCTTATGTCTGCCTTATGTCTGCCTGCCTTATGTCTGCCTGCCTGCCTGCCTTATGTCTGCCTGCCTTATGTCTGCCTGCCTTATGTCTGTCTTATGTCTGCCTGCCTTATGTCTGCCTGCCTTATGTCTGTCTTATGTCTGCCTGTCTTATGCCTGCCTTGTGTCTGCCTTATGTTTGTCTTATGTCTGCCTGCCTTATGTCTGTCTTATGTCTGCCTGCCTTGTGTCTGTCTTATGTCTGCCTGCCTTATGTCTGTCTTATGTCTGCCTGCCTTATGTCTGTCTTATGTCTGCCTGCCTTGTGTCTGTCTTATGTCTGCCTGCCTTATGTCTGCCTGTCTTATGTCTGCCTGCCTTAGTCTGTCTTATGTCTGCCTGCCTTGTGTCGTCTTAGTGCCTGCCTATGCTGCCCTTATGTCTGCCTGCCTATCGTCTATGTCCCGCCTCTCACGTGGCAGGCCAGGCAAGACCTTACCCTGCTGAAGCCAGTGGTGGTGATTGTGTCCCTCCCACCCTCCCCCCCCCCCTCCCCTCCTTCATTAAGAGATTACTCTCTTCCTGGTATACCGTCAACACAGGTACAACCTACAGCCACACACACACACACACAACACACACACCACACACACACACACACACACACACACACACACATACACCAGCACACCACACACACACACACACACACACACACAACACACTACACACCACAACACCCACACAACCACCACGCACACACACACACACACACACACACACACACACACCCACACACACAGAAAGAAGGATTGGGATCCGCCCATTTGAATGAAGCCTGTCTGTCGTCTGTGGGGGAGTGAGTGGGTGGGTGGGGGGTGGGGGGGGGGGTGAAGGTAGTGTGTGTGCATTTATTTTATCTATTTATTTACTCTTTTATTTCGAGGATAATGGAATAAGCAGTTTCGTGCTTTTTTTTTACATCTAATCCCCGTGTGTATACAGTTTTGTAAATTTTGTCATCCGTTCCCACCGACACACAATGGCCTACTCTTCCAAAAAGTGGAACAGGTGCGTTTGCGTGTGCGTGCGTGCGTCGTGCGTGCGTGCGTGCGTGTGTGTGTGTGTGTGTGTGTGTGTGTGTGTGTGTGTGTGTGTGTGTGTGTGTGTGTGTGTGTGTGTGTGTGTGTGTGTGTGTGTGTGTGTGTGTGCCTCTGCGTGTGCGTGCGTGCGTTCATGCGTGCTCGTGTGTGTAGGTTATTTTCAAGATTCGATTGTAGTGTGTATGTAGTATAGGTTTTGATATGAATCTTTGTGTCTTTTTCCGAATGTTCTTTGTGTGTCTTTTTCTGAATGTTCTTTGTGTATCTTGTTTGTTCGGTAACATCTGATTGATTTCCATACTTGTTGTTGTTTATTGTTTTAATGTTTTGATGTTTGCATTTTTACAATGACCCATTGTTAAGGCTAGACTTGCCTGGCAATCTTCATCATCCGTGTGTATTAAAGGTCATTCATTTATTCATTTATTCATATATTTATTCATTCATTCTCTCGTCACGCACACACACACACACACACACACACACACACACACACACACACACACACACACACACACACACACACACACACACACACACACACACACGCACTATCCAAATCCTTAATAAGAAGATTTGTGATATGGCCTGACCATGGTGCTGGCAGTCGTGTTCCTGTCCCAGACGATCTTTCTCAAAGAGAAGAGTGGCCTGGAAGGAAGAGTGGCCTGCCTGTCAGTCACACACAGAAAAGACCTCATTCTCTGGCGGTACCCCCCCCCCCCCCCCCCCCCCCCCCTCCCTCTCCAGGCGGTCTGCTGCTTCCAGCTCTTTATCTCATTAGCTAAAATGGTTTAAACAGGTGCAACGCTGCTTCGTTCTTTCTTTCTTTCTTTCTTTCTTTCTTTCTTTCTACATGCTTGCTTGTTTGTATGTCTGTGTCTGTCTGTCTGTGTGTCTGTCTATCTGTCTGCCTGCTTCTCTGTCTGTCTGTCTGTCTATCTGTATGTCTGTCTGCCTCTCTATCTGCCTATCTATCTGCCTGTCCATCAGCCTGTCCGCCTGTCTGTCTGTCTGTCTGTCTGTCTGTCTGTCTGTCTGTCTGTCTGTCTGTCTGTCTGTCTCTCTCTCTCTCTCTCTCTCTCTCTCTCTCTCTCTCTCTCTCTCTCTCTCTCTCTCTGTGGTTGTGTGTGTGTGTGTGTGTGTGTGTGTGTGTGTGTGTGTGTGTGTGTGTGTGAACTGCATCCTTGTGTATTAAAGATTATTCTCTCTTTAGCTCTCTCTCTCTCTCTCTCTCTCTCTCTCTCTCTCTCTCTCTCTCTCTCTCTCTCTCTCTTCTCTGCTTCAGTTTCAGTCATTTGGAAACCAGATTACTGTTCTCCAGGAAAAACTATCGCTGTTTTTATGCTTAGTTTTTGGCTCTTGATAGTCTGTTTTTTTTAAACATTAATCCCCCCCAAATCTTTTGCATTTGATGTACTGGGAAAGTGTTGAACAGGAGGGATAGAACACACTTGGAGTCTGGATGGATCTCAGGTCATTCGGGTGAAACAGTAAATCGAGGTCCCGTGTGCGATCGTACGCAGAACATCTTGCGCAGACGTAGAAATCCGTTCCGCTTTTCGGAAGAGTAAGCCATTGTATGTCGTGGGAACGGATGACAAAATTTACGAAACTGCATACAAACAGGGACTGCATGAAAAAAAACATATAAGTGCTTATTCCATTATCCTCGAAATAAAAAGAATAAAAGAGAACTTTTAAAAATAAAAGGGCATTTATGCATCACTGTTTGCCTGTTTGAAAAATATATTAAAAAAAAGAGAAAACAACATTAACAACAACACTCAACAAATAACGAATAAACCTGACAAGAGGAATGGAACAGCACTGAAAGCAGTCACTTTGTTTTGGCCTTTTCTTGCTTGTTTTTGTGGTGAGGTGTGGTTTGGATTGTGTTGTGGTTACTGTTGTGGTTACTGTTGTGGTTACTGTTGTTGTTTGTTGTTTGATTGGGGCTCAGGCCATGAAGGATTTCCTGTTGGTGATGGGGAGATGAGAGCAGATGAGATGATGATGATGGGGGTTCAGAGAAAACAGCTAGCAGTGTGCAGGAAGAAAGTAACAGAGTTGCCATTGTCTGCCCCTACCTGTGCAGGAGTTGTCTGCCCCTACCTGTGCAGGTGTTGCCATTGTCTGCCCCTACCTGTGCAGGAGTTGCCATTGTCTGCCCCTACCTGTGCAGGAGTTGTCACTGTCTGCCCCTACCTGTGCAGGTGTTGCCATTGTCTGCCCCTACCTGTGCAGGAGTTGTCATTGTCTGCCCCTACCTGTGCAGGAGTTGCCATTGTCTGCCCCTACCTGTGCAGGAGTTGTCTGCCCCTACCTGTGCAGGAGTTGTCTGCCCCTACCTGTGCAGGAGTTGCCATTGTCTGCCCCTACCTGTGCAGGAGTTGCCATTGTCTGCCCCTACCTGTGCAGGAGTTGTCTGCCCCTACCTGTGCAGGAGTTGCCATTGTCTGCCCCTACCTGTGCAGGTGTTGCCATTGTCTGCCCCTACCTGTGCAGGTGTTGCCATTGTCTGCCCCTACCTGTGCAGGAGTTGCCATTGTCTGCCCCTGCCTGTGCAGGTGTGGCAGCCAAGAGGCCGGGCTGAAGGCAGTGCAGTGTCCCCCAGCACAGCCACTGACCATGAGGTGTCCCCCAGCACAGCCACTGACCATGAGGTGTCCCCCAGCACAGCCACTGACCATGAGGTGTCCCCCAGCACAGCCACTGACCATGAGGTGTCCCCCAGCACAGCCACTGACCATGAGGTGTCCCTCAGCACAGCCACTGACCATGAGGTGTCCCCCAGCACAGCCACTGACCATGATGATGTCCTGGCTGAGGGGTTTCAGGGTGCACCGTGTTGTAGGCAGTGACCCACAGCACGTGCACACAAAGGTCAGAGAGATTCCAGGCCTGCACTGACTTGGTCGCAAGAAGCACTGACCCCCCCCCCCCCCCCCCCCCCCCCCCACCCCCACATTGTTTAGGATGACGTCTGCATGCTCTGTTTGTTGACCTTCTCCCCCATGTTTGAGAGTATAATAGTCAGTGCTAATGAAGATGAGATGATGATGACGATGATGATAAGGTAATAATAATAATAATAATGTATGGAACTTATATAGCGCTGAATCTTGTAAAGTAAACAAATCAAAGCGCTTGCATTCAAATCATTCATACGCATGCAGCCATCCATAAATATCAAGATAAACAAATATCAAATTTATATACACAGCACACTTAGGTGGGGGTGGTGGAGGTGAAAGCAGCTATTGACATGTAGGAACAGACAACAGGGGAAGATCTCAAGTAGAGTATAAGTGCGTTTTGAGGCTAGATTTGAAAGAATCAAAAGAAGGCTTTTGGCGAAGTGGAAGAGGGAGGTCGTTCCATGTGGATGGACCAGAAACAGAGAAGGAGCGACGGCCAACAGTGGTTTGTTTAAATCTGGGTGTTCGAAAGCACAAAGTATCTACAGCTGAACGAAGGGAACGGGACGGAGTGTACAGGTGAAGACAGTTACAGAGATAAGAAAGTGCAGATTTGTGGAGACATTTGAAACAAAGGGTATTAATCTTATACTTTATTCTTTGTGAGACAGGCAGCCAGTGAAGAGATCGCAAAAGAGGAGTGATGTGTTCAGATTTTTTCTTTCTAAGGACCAGTCGAGCTGCAGAGTTTTGTATGCGTTGAAGGGAGTGGATGGATGATGCCGGCAAACCAGCCAAGAGAGAATTACAGTAGTCCAGTCGAGAAAGAATGAGAGACGTGACAAGTTTGGATGTTGCTTCAGTAGACAGATACTTGCGAATTGCACTTATGCGCCGTAATTGATAGTAGCAAGACTGGCAGGTCTGGGTGATTAATTTTTTCATAGAGAGTGTGTTGTCAAGAACCACACCTAGATATTTCACAGAGCTGGACAGAGGAACCGACGTATTGCTGAATTCCACTGAAGTCGTTGTGATGGAGGAAAGTTTATGTTTGGTCCCCATGAGCATGGCTTCCGTTTAATCAGCATTTAGCTGTAACTTATTTTGAGTCATCCAGTTTTGAATGTCTAGAAGGCAGTGGGCCATATTTGTCAGGAGGGAAGGCAGATTTTCAAGGGTATTGCTACATTGAAGCTGAGTGTCATCGGCATAGAAATGATGATCAATATGATGGTGGTTTATTATGTGTGAGAGTGGAGCAGTGTAGAGAGTGAAGAGAACAGGACCCAGAACTGATCCCTGTGGGACTCCACATTCCAGTTTGACAGGTTTTGATTGAAATGATAATGAGGATGAGGTGATGCTGATGATCAGGTAATAATAATGAGGATAAAGTCATGATCATGAGGTAGTAATAATGAGGATGGGATGATGATAACGTGGATGAGGTAGTGATAACGATGATGAGGTAATGATACTGAGGATGAGGTGATGGTGATGAGGTAATAATAATGAGGATAAAGTAATGATGATGAGGTAGTAATAACGAGGATAAAGTAATGATTATGAGGTAGTAATAACGAGGATGAGGTAATGATAATGAGGATGAGGTAATGATACTGAGGATGAGGTAATGATAACGATGATGAGGTAATGATACTGAGGATGAGGTGTCTGATACTGAGGATAAATGATGGATAAGTATGATTATAGGTATATAATGAGGATGGAAGATAAGATGGATGAGGTAGTATAACGAGGATGAGAAAGTAAATGATGTATGAGGTATAATAGATGAAGTGATGGGATGAGATAAGAATGAGTGATGAGTAACTGAGGATGAGGTAGTAAATAACGAGGATGAGGTAGTGATAACGAGGATGAGGTAGTGATAACGAGGATGAGGTAGTGATAACGAGGATGAGGTAGTGATAACGAGGATGAGGTAGTGATAACGAGGATGAGGTAGTGATAACGAGGATGAGGTGATGGTGATGAGGTAATGATAATGAGGATGAGGTAATGATGATGAGGTAGTAATAATGAGGATGAGGTGATGATAACGAGGATGAGGTGATGATAACGAGGATGAGGTGATGATAATGAGGATAAGGTGATGGTGATTAGGTAATAATAATGATGAGGTCATGATAAAGAGGAGGAGGTAATGATAATGAGGATGAGGTAACGATGCTACTTGGCAGTGCACTAGCTTCGATACTGCTGAACAGAGCTGTACTCTACACCCCCTATCAGAATAATTATAATTATATGATTAACCCGGTGTCAACCGGGTCTGCCCTATAATGACAGGTAGGTTCCCTCACACAGTGCTGGTGTAGTGGCTGAGCAGCACTCTCCACACCCAGGGCCTTCTGCTGGCTGACGCTGTGCTGCTGCAGTCCCCCAGCCCTCACAGCTAACTGACTGCGGCAGGGGGCAGCTCCGCGCCAACTACAACCCTCACCTGAGCCTTGTGGGATGTGAACCCCTGGCCTTTCAGCCAGGTCCTCAGTGTGTTAACCACTGCACCACGGCCACAGGTGGAATAATAATGATGATAATAATAATGATAATAATAATAATAATGATAATAATAATGATAATGATAATAACAACAACCAACTTCGTCATCATCATCATCACCACCACCACAACCACCACCACCTCCATCATCCTCGTCGTTATTATCATTATTATTATTATTATTATTATTATTATTATTATTATTATTATTATTATTATTATTATTATCATTATCATCATCATCATCATTATTATTATCATTATTATTATTATTATTATTATTATTATTATTGTTCAGAAACCATGGTTGTAGGGACCAAACACAAACTCTCTTCCATCACAACAGCTTCAATACAACTTGGCAATGCATCAGTCCCTTTATCCACTGCCGTGAAGTATCTAGGGGTCATTATTGACAACACACTCTCTATGCAAAAATTTATCACTCAGACCTGCCAGTCCTGCTACTATCAATTACGGCGTATTAGTGCAATTCGAAAGTACCTGTCCACAGATGCAACATCCAAACTTGTTGCGTCTCTCATTCTTTCACGTCTGGACTATTGCAACTCTCTGTTGGCTGGTCTGCCAGCATCATCTATCCAATCCCTTCAACGTATACAAAACTCTGCAGCTCGTCTAATCCTCAGAAAGAAAAAATCTGAGCATATTACCCCTCTCTTGCAATCTCTCCACTGGCTGCCTGTGCCACAGAGAGTAAACTATAAGATCAGTACCCTCTGTTACAAATGTCTCCACAAAACAGCACCCGCCTACCTCTGTGAATGTCTTCACTTGTACACTCCTTCTCGTTCTCTCCGCTCTGCTGCAGATACCTTGTCCTTACGAATACCTAGATTCAACCAATCCACCATCGGCCGTCGCTCTTTCTCTATTTCTGGTCCATTGATGTGGAATGATCTCCCTCTCTCTCTCCGCCAAAAGCCTTCTTATGACACTTTTAAATCCAGTCTCAAGACATATTTATTTCAAACCTAAGATTTTCCTCTCCTGCCTCATCTCATAGGTTTTTTTCCCCCTGCCTTCAACAACCAAGATTCTATTGCCCTGCCAGGGTGTGTGACCTGTGTGTGTGTGTGTGTGTGTGTGCGTGTGTGCACATTTGGACTTGATGGAACTATTGCTTGTCACTGGTTGTATGACTGTGTAAGAATGAGTTGAGTGCAAGCGCTTTGATTTGTCTCTGCAAGATATAGCGCTATATAAATTCCATTTATTATTATTATTATTATTGTTGTGTTGGACATTGTTACAAAATATGACATCTTTGCGGTTACATGAAGAGGTATAATCAAATTCTTATCACCAGCAGCAACACATTCTCTCAAAGCACCGTGACATGGCCCAGCCAATGCTGAACTCAACACCGCTGTTTCATGAAAGCAGTCGGTCAGTCAGTCAGTCAGTCAGTCATTCAGTCAGTCATTTAGTCAGTCAGTCAGTCAGTCAGTCATTCAGTCAGTCAGTCATTCAGCCAGTCATTCAGTCAGTCAGTCAGTCAGTCAGGCGCCCAGAGACAGAGAAACAGGCGTGAGAAAACAGCCCTGACGACCACACACCGGGGCAAGAAGAAATCGGCCATTTCCCCCAGAAAGAAAGAAAGCAGGCGGGGATTCTTTCTTTCCGCCTGGGCGAGCTGGGCTGGCAGGCAGGAGCAGATTGGGAGGGAGTTCCCGAAGTCTGGGCTGCACACTGCCGGCCCGCGCCATCAGCTGCTGCCCCCGCCATGACACCCCAGGCAGCCATGACGAGCGCATGCGCACTGAGGCTGCACGTGCGCCACCGGATGCGCAGTGTTAAGCCGTGAGCAAGGCACGCGACTCGTGTTGCTGTTGCCGCTAAGTTTGCCCCTTTGGCTCGTGGCCGTCCTTTGCTGCTCTGGCTGGGGGTTGGGGTTGGGTGTGAAAGTGGGGTGGTGGACACGTTTTCCCGCCGAGAGTGGACAGGGAGTCCCTGCCGAGTGGTTACTGTGCATGTGTGCTGTTGCTTGATGTCTTTCTTTTCTTCTCTTTCTCGTTCTTTTCCCCTCCATCGTTTTGTTTTGTTGTGTTTTTTGTTGGGACTGGTTTGGGAGGAGACTGAAGCAGACAAAACGAACATTTTATGTCGTCCCTTTCCTTTTAGCTCTGGTGGTTTTGTTTCACTGCACGTGAAATGTGGACAGGAAAAATGGGATTTTATT
The DNA here is from genome assembly GCA_028751875.1 of Rapana venosa. Lineage (NCBI taxonomy): Eukaryota > Metazoa > Mollusca > Gastropoda > Neogastropoda > Muricidae > Rapana > Rapana venosa. The sequence goes on along the minus strand of CM054138.1, from coordinate 83,372,278 downwards.
GGTGGCAATCTTCTTGTGCGTCTGTTCCCTACTCTCTCTTCTTCTCCTTTCTTCATTTTTCTTCTGTGTGTGTGTGTGTGTGTGTGTGTGAGTGTGCGCGTGCGTGCCCACACACACCCTTCCCTGCCACATACACTTTTGGCTATTATCACTTAAAGTGAAAAGACGTTGAAAACACACACACACACACACACACGCGGACTCGGAATCTGATAAAGGGAGGCAGATGGAGAAAAACAAGCAGAAGAAGATGCAGAAAGAAAGGGACATCACTGCAGCAAGTTGTGTCAAAGAAAGGGACATCACTACAGTACATTATTTGAAAAAAAGGGATATCACTACAGTACATTGTTTGAAAGAAAGGGACATCACTACAGTGAAAGAAAGGGACATCACTACAGCAAATTGTGTCAAAGAAAGGGACATCACTACAGTACATTGTTTGAAAGAAAGGGACATCACTACAGTGAAAGAAAGGGACATCACTACAGTACATTGTTTGAATGAAAGCGACATCACTACAGTGAATGAAAGGGACATCACTGCAGTACATTGTTTGAAAGAAAGGGACATCACTACAGTGAAAGAAAGGGACATCACTACAGCAAATTGTGTCAAAGAAAGGGACATCACTACAGTACATTGTTTGAATGAAAGGGACATCAGTACAGTGAAAGAAAGGGACATCACTACAGTACATTGTTTGAATGAAAGCGACATCACTACAGTGAATGAAAGGGACATCACTGCAGTACATTGTTTGAAAGAAAGGGACATCACTACAGTGAAAGAAAGGGACATCACTACAGCAAATTGTGTCAAAGAAAGGGACATCACTACAGTACATTGTTTGAATGAAAGGGACATCAGTACAGTGAAAGAAAGGGACATCACTACAGTACATTGTTTGAATGAAAGCGACATCACTACAGTGAATGAAAGGGGACATCACTGCAGTACATTGTTTGAAAGAAAGGGACATCACTACAGTGAAAGAAAGGGACATCACTACAGCAAATTGTGTCAAAGAAAGGGACATCACTACAGTACATTGTTTGAATGAAAGGGACATCAGTACAGTGAAAGAAAGGGACATCACTACAGTACATTGTTTGAATGAAAGCGACATCACTACAGTGAATGAAAGGGACATCACTGCAGTACATTGTTTGAAAGAAAGGGACATCACTACAGTATATTGTTTGAAAGAAAGGGACATCACTACAGTACATTGTTTGAAAGAAAGGGACATCACTACAGTACATTGTTTGAAAGAAAGGGACATCACTAGAGTGCTTTGTTTGAAAGAAAGGGACATCACTACAGTATATTGTTTGAAAGAAAGGGACATCACTACAGTACATTGTTTGAAAGAAAGGGACATCACTACAGTACATTGTTTGAAAGAAAGGGACATCACTACAGTACATTGTTTGAAAGAAAGGGACATCACTAGAGTGCTTTGTTTGAAAGAAAGGGACATCACTAGAGTACCTTGTTTGAAAGAAAGGGACATCACTACAGTATATTGTTTGAAAGAAAGGGACATCACTGCAGTATATTGTTTGAAAGAAAGGGACATCACTGCAATACGTTCTCTGAAAGAAAGGGACATCACTGCAATGAGAAAGGGACATCACTAGAGTACCTTGTTTGAAAGAAAGGGACATCACTGCAGCACATTGTTTGAAAGAAAGGGACATCACTACAATACGTTCTTTGAAAGAAAGGGACATCACTGCAGTACCTTGTTGGGTTTAATGGGCTTTTTGTCACACACTCCACACACCCTCCTTTTGTTTAATGAAGTCACACCCTCTTTTTTTTTTAGTGACGTCACACACTTCTTTCTTTAGTGACATCACACTGTCTTTAGTGACGTCACAACCTCCTTTCTCTAGTGACGTCACACACTCCACACACCTTCCTTTTTTAGTAACGTCACACCCTCCTTTCTCTAGTGACGTCACACACTCCACACACACTGCCTTTTTTAGTGACTTCAAACACTCCACACACCCTCTTTCCTTTGGCAACCTCACACTCTCCAAGAACAGTGTATTAGGGAGAACCAGAAGAAGTGGATCTTTCAGTAGATAATTTTTGCTTTTTGAAAATCAGACAAGCTGCTTTTCAGTGGGCAAAAAGCTCCAAATCCACAGAATGAGTTGATGACAGACGTTTGTTTCAGCAAGGTTACTGGAGCATCATTTGTGTTTCTGTTGGCTTTGTGTGCAAATTGATGTGATGTGGAGAGAAGAAGCCTTCAGAATGATTCGTTAAAATCATTTCATTACTGTTGGAGTGAGAGCTACAGGTATGTAATCAATTGGGGGTTTGGGGTGATTATTTTTTCGGGGACATTTTTAGGGGACGGGATAGCTAAGAGGTCAAAACACTCGCTTTCCCAGCTAAGATTAAGCGGCTTCAAGCGCAGTCCCCCGTTCACCCAGTTGTAAATGGGTACCTGCCTCTTTAGGGTCATGGAAGGTAAAGCAGCTAGGGAGAGGAGATGGGCGGCGCCCTCAATATGCTGGCCTCTTGAGAAGTTGAGGTCTCTGACGCTTCGCTCCCCTACGACCGTATAGGTTATGGGACACCTTTACCTTTTTTTTTTCAGAACAAGATAAATAATTGATTTTTCCAGAGACTAGGGTACATGGCAAGCTTTTAAAGAAAGAGAAAATAAATCACTAAAACCGTGACACTACTATTCAGCAAAAGATTTTACAGCCGCCCACAAACACCATCCACACCCACAGCCTTCCTCACATGCAATGCTTTGAATACTGATTTCACATATCTAAAATCAATGAGAAAGCCTTCATTATCTTGATCATTATCACAGACATTTTTTTTGCAGGTTAAAAAGAACTCAATCAAGCTCCTGTTTAATATTGTAGACTATGTTAGAATATTTCAAATCAACCATAGGGTGTTTTCAGTATAGTAGCACTACTAAGATGATACTGCTTCACCTCTCAGTCTATTTGTGGAGTGCGGCCTGTTTCTGGCGACACTGACAGTGTGAGGAGTCGAGTCAAAGGGAGACAACAGCAAGGGAGTGAAGTGGTGGAGGCGGGATCTGGTTGCTCAAGCGGAAGACATCGTCAGGCCAGCTGCGCGTGACAGGAAGTGAACCTCTTCCGGCTGGCAAGGTAGATCAAGGTCAGGGGACACGACAGACTCTGAGGTAGGACCGCCACACCGCCAGCGCCACCTCTCACAAAAGGTATGCACCCCCTCTCCATTGTTCCCTACCTATGCCTGCACCGCACACGACAATCCCCGCTATGCCTTCTACTTCCCCCCCCCCCCCACCTTTCTCCTTTCTTCTTCTTCTTCACACGAAACAGGTTTGAATCATTATTTTCAACATCTGCTTTCTGATGTTTCTGTCCCTCCTCCCTTCCGTGTTACCTGCGACTTTTTCTACCCTCCCATCCACCCCCTCCCTGCTTAGCGACCTCTTGGTGACCAAACCAGGGCCTGTCCTCATCCCCTGACACAGGGTGCAAGTCTGCTATGAGTTAATGTCCTGTGTCAGCTTTACACTGTTAGTGCTGTCAGCCTTACACTGTTAGTGCTGTCAGCCTTACACTGCTAGTGCTGTCAGCCTTACACTGCTAGTGCTGTCAGCCTTACACTGTTAGTGCTGTTAGCTTTACACTGCTAGTGCTGTCAGCCTTACACTGTTAGTGCTGTCAGCCTTACACTGCTAGTGCTGTCAGCCTTACACTGTTAGTGCTGTCAGCTTTACACTGCTAGTGCTGTCAGCCTTACACTGTTAGTGCTGTCAGCCTTACACTGCTAGTGCTCCTAGCCTTACACTGTTAGTGCTGTCAGCCTTACACTGCTAGTACCGATGCACTGATTGACATGAGGGTTGAAGAGGACAGGGCTGGTGAACGATGCCATCTACAGCCTGGCAGAAGGAAGATGTGGGGCACGCATCAGCAGCTACCATCGAAAGGGATGGTGCCGGCTGACAGGTGAACAGGTGACCCAGGTGACCCAGGTGTCCAAGTTCAGGTGGTTTGAACAGTTCTTCCAAAATGCTTTACATCGTTTGTCCATGGATAGACCAACATGCAGGACCTTCCTGTAGAAATCTTCTGAATGATTTCACTTCCAAGCATTGCATTTTCTTTTCTGATGCTACTGTCCAGGTCCAGCTTCCCCACCTGAACAGGCAGATGGGCAACACTAGCGCTGTGTACGCCTTGACTGCTGCTGGCAAGCTGATCTCTGAGCTGTTCCAAATCCTGCCCAACTCTGCCTTGGCCGGGGTTCAAAGGGCTAGAGTGATCCTCGCTACAATAGAGGATGTGTGTGTGTGTGTGTGTGTGTGCGTATGTGTGTGTGTGTGTGTGTGTGTGCGTGTGTGTGTGTGTGTGTGTGTGTGTGTGCGTGCGTGTGTTTGTGTGTGTGTGCGTGCGTGTGTTTGTGTGTGTGTGTGCGTGCGTGTGTTTGTGTGTGTGTGTGTGTGTGTGCGTGTGTGTTTTCGCGCGTGCGCGTGTGTGGGTGTGTGTGTGTGAGCGCATGACCGTGCCTTTATCTGTGCAGATCTGTGTTCTTCGCCATCAGCGCTGGCTCCTTGTGCTAGTGTGCTAGACGAGGGTGTGCCAGCCCCTCACCTTGTAGGCGTGATCTACCTGTCTGTGGAGCATTCCAGAGGTCATAGTTAGACAAGGTGACCTACCTGTCTGTGCAGCATTCCAGAGGTCATAGTTAGACAAGGTGACCTACCTGTCTGTGCAGCATTCCAGAGGTCATAGTTAGACAAGGTGACCTACCTGTCTGTGCAGCATTCCAGAGGTCATAGTTAGACAAGGTGACCTACCTGTCTGTGGAGCATTCCAGAGGTCATAGTTAGACAAGGTGACCTACCTGTCTGTGCAGCATTCCAGAGGTCATAATTAGACAAGGTGACCTACCTGTCTGTGCAGCATTCCAGAGGTCATAGTTAGACAAGGTGACCTGCCTGTCTGTGCAGCAATCCAGAGGGCATAATTAGACAAGGTGAGGTCATAGTCACAGTGAAATAACAGGTGGGACCTACCTTTCTTTGAATAACTCCAATCAGAGAGGTCAAGATCAGTCAGCACTGAAATGGGCTAAAGAACTAAAATAGGATCAAAGGACACGAGTCGATAAAAACAAACAATAATAGACAACACAGCTAGACAACACAGACAATACAATACAACACATCCCAGAACACATCAATACAAGTCATGGACTGAGCAGACAAAGCATAACAATGACATAATATCATATTGATCATCATTTCTATGCCGATGACACTCAGCTTCAATGTAGCAATACCCTTGAAAACCTGCCTTCCCTCCTGACAAATATGACACTTTCAAAAGTGGATGACTCAAAATAAGCTACAGCTAAATGCCGACAAAACGGAAGCCATGCTCATGGGGACCAAACATAAACTTTCCTCCATCACAACGACTTCAGTGGAATTCAGCAATGCGTTGGTTCCTCTGTCCAGCTCTGTGAAATATCTAGGTGTGGTTCTTGACAACACACTCTCTATGAAAAAATTAATCATCCAGACCTGCCAGTCTTGCTACTATCAATTACGGCGCATCAGTGCAGTTCGTAAGTATCTGTCTACTGAAGCAACATCCAAACTTGTCACGTCTCTCATTCGTTCTCGACTGGACTGCTGTAATTCTCTCTTGGCTGGTTTGCCGGCATCATCCATCCACTCCCTTCAACCATACACAACTCTGCTGCTCGACTGGTCCTAAGAAAGAAAGAATCTGAACACACCACTCCTCTTTTGCGATCTCTTCACTAGCTGCCTGTCTCACAAAGAATAAAGTATAAGATTAATACCCTTTGTTTCAAATGTCTCCACAAATCTGCACTTTCTTGTCTCTGTAACTGTCTTCACCTGTACACTCCGTCAAGTTCCCTTCGTTCATCTGCAGATACTTTGTGCTTTCGAACACCCAGATTTAAACAAACCACTGTTGGCCGTCGCTCTTTCTCTGTTTTCGGTCCCTCCACATGGAACGACCTCCCTCTTCCACTTCGCCAAAAGCCTTCATTTGAT
>CM054138.1:83349841-83365702 GCA_028751875.1 Rapana venosa | reverse complement strand
AGGTAGTAGGGGAGGGAGGGAGGTACGAAGGGAGGTAGGGAGGGAGGGGGAGTGGGAGAGGAGGGAGGGAAGGAAGGGGGGAGGTAGAGAGGTATGCAGGGAGGTAGAGAGGTAAATAGATAGGGAGGGAGGGACGGAGAGAGGAGGGAGTAGAGAGGAAGGTAGGGACGGAGGAGGGATTGAGGGCGGTAGGTAGGAAGGTAGGTCGGGTGGTAGGGAGGGATGGAGGTAGAGAGGTAGGTAGGGAGTGATGAGGTAAGGAGGGAGGGAGGGAGGGAGAGAAGTAGGTAGTAGGTAGAGAAACTTGAAACTTGAAACTTGAAAATGGTTTAATGTGGTAGGCTTATGTGAGCCCATTCACATGGGAGGGAGGGAGGGAGGGAGGTAGTGAGGGAGGTAGAGAGCTAGGTAGTGAGGGAGGGAGGTAGGGAGGTAGAAAGGTAGGGAGGGAGGTAGGGAAGTAGGTAGGGTTGGTGGGAGTAGGGGGAGAGGGAGAGGAGAGATAGTGAAGGAGGTAGATAGGTAGGGAGGTAGACAGGTGTGTATGGAGGGAGGTAGGGATCGAGGGAGGTATGTAGATAGGGAGGTAGGGAGGGAGTGAGGTAAGTAGGGAGGAAGGGTGTGAGGTAGAGAGGTAGGTAGTGAGGTAGGTAGGGAAGGAGGTAGATAGGGAGGGAAGGAGGGAGGTTGGGAGATAGAGGTAGGGAGGAAGGGAGGGAAGGTGGTAGATAGGGAGGGATGGAGGGAGGTAGGGAGATAGAGGGAGGGAGGGAGGGAAGGAGGGAAGGTGGTAGAGATGTAGATAGGTAGCGAGGTAGGGAAGGAGGGAGGGAGGTAAGGAGGTAGGTAGGGAGGGAAGGAGGGAGAGAGATAGAGAGATAGGGAGGTATGGAGGGAGGTAGAGAGGTAGGGAGGGAGGGAGATAGAGAGGTAGGTAGGTAGGGAGGGAGGGAAGGTGGTAGAAAGGTAGATAGGTAGGGAAGGAGGGAGGTCGGTAGAGAGGGAGGGAGGTAGGTAGGGAGGTAAAGAGGGAGGTAGGGGGGATGGAGGTAGAGAGGTAGGTAGGGAGGGATGGAGGTAGGAAGGTAGGGAGGTAAAGAGATAGGTAGGGAGGGAGGGAGGAAGGTAGGTAGAGAGGGAGGTAGAGAGGTAGGTAGGGAGGGATGAAGGTAGGAAGGGAGGGAGGGGTAGGGAGGTAAAGAGATATGGAGGGATGGAGGGAGGGATGGAGGTAGGAAGGGGGGGGGAGGTAGGGAGGTAAAGAGATAGGTAGGGACGGAGGTAGGTAGGTAGGGAGGGAGGGAGAAATGAAGGTGGGTAGGTAGGTAGAGAGGTAGGGAGAGAGGGAGTGAGGAAGGTAGTGAGGTAGGTATCGATGGAGGTTGGTAGGTAGGGAGGGAGGTTAAAGTGTAGGTAGGTAGGTAGGTACTAACCAAGTCCCAGCAGCCAAAGACCTCCGTTATTGAAGACAAAGAGGGGTCAGTCCTTACAGAGAGCGCCACTATCATGAAGAGATGGACAGAATATTGCAGAGACCTGTACAACTACAAGCTGAAGGCTGATCCGAACAAACTTCACGAGCAAGATCCCAGACCATCAGATCCTGAAAGCACACAGGTGCTGGAGGAAGAGGTAGAAGAAGCAGTAAGATCCCTGAAAGGGGCAAGTCACCAGGGATTGACAACATCCCGGCTGAGCTCATCAAGAACGGAGGCCAGAGATGATCAAGCATTAACAATCATCTTCCAACGCATCTGGACCAGCAAAGAGTGGCCTGAACAGTGGACCCAATCCATCATAGTTCCACTTCCAAAGAAGGGAGACCTGAAGAAGTGCCAAAATTACAGAACAATCAGTCTGATAAGCATCCAAGCAAAGTTATGCTACGCATTGCCTTGAACAGACTGAAACCACAAGCAGAAGAAATCCTATCAGAAGAACAGGTAGGATTCAGACAGGTCGAAGCACTGTCGAGCAGATCTTCAACATCAGAATGCTCATAGAGAAGCATCTCCAACATCAGCTACAGCTCTACAACACTTCATTGACTTCAAGAAGGCCTTCGACCGAGTGTGGCAAGAAGCTCTGTGGCAAGTCATGAGAGACTATAGCTTCGACGAGGACCTGATTCAAGTCATCCAGGCGCTGTATGACAGCTCCCACAGTGCAGTCCTCATGGGTGGAGAAATCGGGGAGTTCTCCGGACTTCAGTTGGAGTTCGACAAGGCTGCCCGCTATCCCCCGTTCTTTCAACGTGTTCCTGGAGAACATCTGCAGGAGGCCCTCCTTGACTTCAAGACCACAATCACAATAGGAGGAAGGCCAGTCTGCAATCTTCGATTCGCAGACGATATTGATTCTATGGGCCGCAGTGAAGAAGAACTCCAGGATCTCACCACCAGACTGGAAACATCAGCAATGCCACGGTATGGAGATCAGCACGGAAAAGAGCAAGATCCTAGTGAACAGTACCACACCGACCACTCCACCAGCATCAAGATGAGTGGCGAGACACTAGAGGAGGTGGAAACTTTCAAGTACTTGGAGCAGTCATCACCAAAGAAGGCACGAGCACACAAGAGGTGAAGATCGACTTGCTGTGGCACTTCTCCATGACTAAGCTGGCGAAAGTGTGGAGAAACCACAACATCAGAACCCACACTAAGGTCAGACTCTACAAGGCACTCGTCACATCCATTGCCTTGTACAGCTGTGAAGCATGGACACTTACTGCCGATTTAGAACGTCGCATTCAAGCCTTGAGATGAAGTGCCTCAGGCGGATCCTGAACATCACCTACAGAGACCGCAAAACCAATGACTACGTCTGGCAGCAGATCGAGGCACTGGCTGGCACACAAGAACCATTGCTGATACAGTCAAACGGAGGAAACTGAAGTGGTTTGGCCACACAACAAGGCATAACAGCCTGTCAAAGACAGTCCTGCAGGGAATGGTGGAAGGAGCAAGGAGGCAGGGACGACCACGCAAAAGCTGGATATCCAACATCAAGGAGTGGACCGGCCTCACTGTACCAAACCTCCTGAAAACAGCCCAAGACAGAACCATTTGGCGGTCCACTTGCAGCGTCCGTGCGGGTACCCCAACGGTCGTCCCGACCAAGGGATGAGTGAGTGAGTGAGTGAGGTAGGTAGGGAGGGAGGGAGGTAGGTAGGTAGGTAGGTAGGAGGTTGGTAGGTAGTTAGGTAGGGAGGTATGCAGAGAGGTATGCAGAGAGGTAGGTAGGGAGGTAGGTAGTTAGGTAAGGAGGTATGTAGGGAGGGAGGTAGTTAGGGAGGTAGGGAGGGAGGGAGATAGGCATGGATGGAGGTAGGAAGGTAGCGAGGGAGGTAGGGAGGAGGGAGGAAGGAAGGAGGGAGGTAGGCAGGAAGGCAGGCAGGCCCTGTGCTGTGCTGTGAGTGGGGGAGGACAGGGAAGCTGGCTGTGTGCACTGAACGGTTCACTCACCACCACTGTGCCCTCCCTCCACTGCCGTCGACGATGGTCCACGTGCCTGACGTCCCGTCAATGACGTCACCATCCAGATAGGACGTCACTCCATTCTTCTGCATGTCAATGACGTCACCATCCAGATAGAACGTCACGCCCTTCGTCTGCATGTCAATGACGTCACCATCCAGATAGAACGTCACGCCCTTCGTCTGCATGTCAATGACGTCACCATCCAGATAGGACGTCACGCCCTTCGTCTGCATGTTAATGACGTCATCATCCAGATAGGACGCCACTCCCTTCGTCTGCATGTCAATGACGTCACCATCCAGGTAGGACGTCACGCCCTTCGTCTGCATGTCAATGACGTCACCATCCAGATAGGACGTCACGCCCTTCGCCTGCAGGACAGGAGACTCTGACCAGTGAACGTGCGGGGAATCACAGAGTTCCAGATCTACACTACATCTTTATTTGAATTCGGCAGACACTAGAAATAACAGCTTTCTTCTTTTCTGTTAAGTTCTTGGGGATCACGGGATACCCCATTAAAGAACTGTTAGGGGGGAGGGAGGGGGGAGCCTAGAGGTTAGATGAATACGCTTGTGATCTGAGGGCCCGGGTTTCAGCCACCACCCAGGCTCGATGGGATTTTCCCAAGTCAGCGCTGACCCCACTCCCTCCAAAGACTTTCGGATGAGACAAAAAATCCGTGTGCAAACTCACGCAGAGCATCTTTTGCACACGTTAAAACCCGTTTTGCCTTTCGGAAGAGTAGGTCATTTCTGCAGTTCTGGTATGGACCACTATATGCTTCTTCCTGATGGTTTGGCACACTTCTTCATAGATCATGATTATAGTCAGGAAAGAACAGTGTCATGATTATAGTCAGGAAAGAACAGTGTCATGATTATAGTCAAGAAAGAACAGTGTCATGATTATAGTCAGGAAAGAACAGTGTCATGATTCTAGTCAGGAAAGAACAGTGTCATGATTCTAGTCAGAAAAGAACAGTGTCATGATTCTAGTCAGGAAAGAACAGTGTCATGATTCTAGTCAGAAAAGAAGTGTCATGATTATAGTCAGACAAGAACAGTGTCATGATTATAGTCAGGGAAGAACAGTGTCATGATTATAGTCAGGGAAGAACAGTGTCATGATAATAGGAAAGAAGTGTCATGATTATAGTCAGGAAAGAACAGTCTCATGATCATATTCAGGAAAGAACAATGTAAGGATTATAGTAAAGACAGAACAATGTTGTGATAATTCTCAGGAAAGATCAGTGTAGTGATTATAGTCAGGAAAGATCCGTGGAATTATCATAATCAGGAAAGAACAGTGTAGTTTTTAGAGGATCTTTCTGATGGGTTAGCACACTTCTTCGTTAGTCATGGTAATACTCAGCATATCTCAGGAAAGAACAATGTAGTTTACAGATGATTCTTATTAGTACATTTGTTTCTTAGAAAGTTCATAATGTCATATAAAAGACTGCATGATCATGTCAGATATCCCAAAACATAATATCACAATGCACAATGCAGATACCCAAGTGATTCCAAAACAGAATGGCTGATTGCAATCCCATGTCAATCCTTTCCTTGTATTACACTGTACTGCCCTACAACGTCTGTCTCATCTAAAATGCAGGGTTACCCCCCTTGGGTATGAAAACTCTCTCCCTAGTTTCCTCACATCTTTCAGGGTGGCGTGGCATTCGCTTTTCGGCAGAGATGATAAACCAAGGTACCGTACTCTTTACATATTTAAGGCATAGAAAAGAACCCACAGCAGCAAGAGGATTCTGCAGCACAACTGTTGAAAGGAACCGTAATCACAGCAAGTGTACCTGCATACAGGACAAAGGGCTACTATCAGCAGCGCCACATTGAACAGCGTTTTCTTCACAGGCCGGGGAGTGTGGTGTCCAGTAGTTCTCTGCAGAGACAGAGACACCATGTCGATCCCTGCCTGCCGTGATGCCGCAGCTCCACAGCAATCCCTAGTCAGACAACACAAGGAATGCACACACACACACACACACACACCACACACACACACACACACACACACACACACACACACCGACCCTCTTGCCTTCTTGTGCTATCCAATCCAATCCAATCCAGCCTTCTTCTTTATAGCCCCACCCACCACAGAGGCCATAATTATCAGGACTGTCAGCTCGTAAGATTTTCTAATCTCAGATCAAAACTGTGCTGCAACTATGCACAGATTAAGACAGGAGGGATTAAAACCATCTCTACTGTCGTACCTTGTAGCAACGCCCTGGCCAACCATGAGGGTCAGCCACCCAGGACGGTCACCCCGTTGTGGGGGAACCACATCCACACCACACAAACTGAGATAATAAACAAAAACACCAATGCCTGATTCCTCAACACCAACCTTGGCCTGGTGTTTGGCTGGTCGTGCTTACAACTTTTACAGCCAAAATCTTGCTCAATGAAAAAGAATATACCTGAGAGCATGCGCGCGAGGGAGCACATACACACGCGCGCGCGCGCGCACACATGCACTAGCGCGCATACAGGCATACACACGCACACGCGCGCACACAAACACGCACGCACACACACATACAGACACACACGCACACACACATACAGACACACACGCACGCACACACACACACATGCACACACACATATACACACGCACACACACACACGCACGCACGCACACACACACGCACGCGCACACACCTGCTGTCTGGGCGTCACAGTGTAGTAGCCAGTCCTCTGGTCACAGACACGGCGCTGAAACACACTGGGGTACGGCGTGGTCTCCACTATGGAGTGGTCTGAAGGCAGCGGCAGATTTTTACATTCCGGGGTGCAGCCAGGCTGACCCGTGGAGAGAATGTGGTCCAGTACCAGCTGACCCGTGGAGAGAATGTGGTCCAGTACCAGCAGTGGAGAGAATGTGGTCCAGTACCAGCTGACCAGTGGAGAGAATGTGGTCCACTACCAGCTGACCAGTGGAGAGAATGTGGTCCAGTACCAGCTGACCTGACCTGTCAGATGAGGAAAATGCATAATGACAGGAAGGAAGGATGACAGACAGACAGACAGACAGACAGACAGACAGACAGACAGACAGTGGTAAAACACAAAGGAATGAAGGCAGGGAGGAGGAGGAGGAGGAGGAGGAATGAAGGTGGGATTTGTTTCTCTCCTTGGCTAGAGCTCCGAGGTTTACCAATGGTGAGATTTCGGTTGAAGGGATTTGTAATGTGTGCTCAAGATGTTCTGTGTGCGTTCACACGCGGGACCTGGGTTTACAGTGTCACCTAAAGAATGTTCAGGGGAGTGGAGTGGGTACTGACGTTACCTCCAGGAGGACACCCTCTGGATGGGGGGGGGGGGGGGGGGGTACTTCGGTGGTGGCTCGACCCGGGTCGTCAGATGGCAAGCTGAAAACTGTAACCACCAAGCTGTCCCACCCCAGCCAGAAAGTAAAGAAGGAAGAAATGAAGGAAGGAAGGAAGGAATAAATGAACTAAGGAATAAATGAAGGAAGGAATGAATGAAGGAACGAAGGAAGAACAGGCTTACCGTTTTCTTCCTTTCTGTTTTATCTGTTTGAGTTTTTTCTGTAGCTGTTTGTTTTTCATGTCCAACTTTATTCCTTTTTACGGGGTAGGTAAGGGATGCTTCATTTCAGCCTAATGTGGAACAGAAAAGGAATCTAAACAGGCTGGTGGTCTGTCTTCAGCTTTTTGCGCACCACAGCCACGTCAAGGCTGGTCCAGTCCTTGATGATGTCCCTCGTCCAGGTCTTCATCATTCTGTCTGCCCCTGTGTACCCCCTCATCATTCTGTCTGCCCCTGTGTACCCCTCATCATTCTGTCTGCCCCTGTGTACCCCTCATCATTCTGTCTGCCCCTGTGTACCCCCTCCCTCCCTCCCTCCAGTGTCCCCTGCAGGGCAGTTTTGGCAAGAGAGCTGTGACGTGTGACATGACCAAACCACGCTAACGTCGTTCTCTTGACCACAGCCAGAAGGGGTTGTTCCAGTGGCCCAGCTTTTATCAACACCTCTTGCCACACTGACCCCTTGGTTCTGTGGCCCTGTCTGGAGATGGTGTGTAGAAGCCTTCAGAGTGATTTCATTTCAAAGCCTTCAATCTTCTTTTCCAGCTCTGCCGTCAAAGTCCCGCTTTCACTGCCGTACAGCAGGATGAACACGAGGACAGCTGCACACCTCTTCAGTGTTGTTGTTGTTGTTGTTGTTGTTGGGAAGGTGACCTCTTTGCTTTTCCAAACGCTGCACAACTTGGCCATGACCGAGGCTGCTCTTCACGGCACTGATCTCCAAACCGTCAGCGCTAGCTCCTCCTCCTTCTTCTTCTAACTTACTTCAAAGTTCTTCTTTTTAATATTGTTAATGATGTTTTGCACAACATACAAGCAAATTTACATAATTATGTGATGAACATTATAGCATAATACATAACATTATGCGATATATTTAGAAATTCGCTATAATGTTCAAGCCAAGATAGATACAACCAAACAAACTTAACAAAGCAGAGCAGAAAAATGGGAAAGTACACAGATGTAAATTTGGTTAGTCACATTAAATACTCAATTGTTCAACCTATTAAACAACAACAAAAATATATCCATGCCATATCATACATCAACAAATACATGATTTTTCTAGCCATCACTCAGTGGGCCATTTAGCTACAAAAGGACTATAACTCATGTTTGTTTTGGCAATCAGTTCTTTAGTTTGGTATTGTATTGTCGGATATTTCAAAAAATCTAAAACGTGTTTCTCTTCTTTTTCTGTAAGTCTGATAATAAAATTTTTGCAGTGATTAATATTTCATCTCGAATTTCATCACTCTTGATAAAAAAAATCAAATCCAAATGATATCAGTTCCTATGGATTGTTCAAATGATATGCTGTCACCTTTACTTATGAGCTGTAAGTCAAACTGTTACAACTTGCATTCTGTATCATTAACATATATTCCTGTTATGATTGGGTTTTCTCTTATCATGGTTGCTAGGATTTCTACTAAGAGTTTCTTGTAAGTTCTGTAGTTGGTTATTTCTGCCTCCAAGGAAATCAATATCATAAGCAAAACTTTGGTATTGGCATTGATGTGTATGTCAATAAATAGTAAAGTCTGAAGCATTAATCTAATGTTCTTAAGTTGTGTGTGTGTGTGTGTCAGAAAGGCTGAAGCATTAATCTAATGTTCTTAAGTTGTTGTGTGTGTGTGTGTGTGTGTGTGTGTGTGTGTGTGTGTGTGTGTGTGTGTGTGTGTGTGTGTGAGTGTGTGTCAGAAAGGCTGAAGCATTTAACCTGATTGTTCTTAAGTTGTGTGTGTCAGAAAGGCTGAAGCATTAATCTAATGTTCTTAAGTTGTGTGTGTGTGTGTGTCAGAAAGGCTGAAGCATTAATCTAATGTTTTTAAGTTGTGTGTGTCAGAAAGGCTGAAGCATTAATCTGATGTTTTTAAGTTGTGTGTGTCAGAAAGGCTGAAGCATTAATCTAATGTTCTTAAGTTGTGTGTGTCAGAAAGGCTGAAGCATTAACCTGATGTTCTTAAGTTGTGTGTGTCAGAAAGGCTGAAGCAGTAATCTGATGTTCTTAAGTTGTGTGTGTGTGTGTGTCACAAAGGCTGAAGCATTAATCTGATGTTTTTAAGTTTTGCATATCAGAAAGGATGAAGCACTAATCTAATGTTCTTAAGTTGTGTGTGTGTCAGAAAGGCTGAAGCACTAATCTGATGTTCTTAAGTTGTGTGTACGTGTGTGTCAGAAAGGCTGAAGCATTAATCTGATGTTCTTAAGTTGTGTGTGTGTCAGAAAGGCTGAAGCATTAATCTGATGTTCCTAAGTTGTGTGTGTCAGAAAGGATGAAGCATTAATCTAATGTTCTTAAGTTGTGTGTGTCAGAAAGGCTGAAGCATTAACCTGATGTTCTTAAGTTGTGTGTGTCAGAAAGGCTGAAGCATTAATCTGATGTTCCTAAGTTGTGTGTATGTGTCAGAAAGGCTGAAGCATTAATCTGATGTTCCTAAGTTGTGTGTATGTGTCAGAAAGGCTGAAGCATTAATCTGATGTTCTTAAGTTGTGTGTGTCAGAAAGGCTGAAGCACTAATCTGATGTTTGTGTGTGTGTGTGTTCTTAATGTGTGTGTATGTGCGCGCGCGTGCGAGTGTGTGTGCGTGCATACACATGCCTGAGTTCGTGCGTGCGTGCGTGCATGTGTCTGTGCGCGGGTGTGTGTGTGAACGAGCGATAAAAAGAGACACAGGGGGAGAGAGAGAGAGAGAGAGAGAGAGGGGGGGGGGAAAGAAGGAATGGAGGGAGGGAGAGAGCACCGCTGACCATTGTAGCCGTTAGCTGAATTTATATATTTCCATTGCCAATAGTTCTTGGATAAATTAACTTCCAATTTTTTACTTGTTTTTCATGGTTTTTCAATATTTGTTCTTCTGCATAGTTTCTCTATCAACAAATTCATTATGTGCATTGTACTCTTCTGTCATTCTTACTGTCCTCTTTTTCTTGTAAATTTATTGGTTACGATGACTGACACACTTTTCCCCTTTGACAACTCTGTACTGATCTCTGCAGTTCTGTGATGTTTTGTGCTGTGTGTTGTGCTTTTCCAAACATAGCGAAAGGTCACTACAGGGCGGCATGTACACGTTCAACCCTCATGATTCTGAAGTTACACCTTCACATGTTAGGGGTTCATGCTTAGGCAGAAGAAGAAAAATTACTGCAGATAAAAGTTGTGACCACCTAATTAGAGAAAAAATTGTGCCTATAATTACAGTTGTGACAACTGATTTTTGTTTTTAAAAGCCTATCTTTTCCATACACAAGGTACTCGCGTGTGTAAGTTTTTATGACACTTTTTTTCATTTCTTATTATCAAACATTTTGGCGATTAGATTACGGTGACGTCAGAGAGCCTGAGCAGTCATGGTCTAGGTTTAGCTTCTCTTATTATGCGCGAGCACGCACACACATGCAGTCACACAAACATGCAGTCACACACACACACACACACACACACACAACACACACACACACACACACACCACACACATGTAGTCACACACACACACACACACACACACACACACACACACACACATGTAGTCACACACACACAATCACCACACACACATGCAGTCACACACACAATCACACACACATGCAGTCACACACACAATCACACACACATGCAGTCACACAAACACATGCAGTCACACACACAATCACAATATCACACACACACACGTACACACACACACACACACACACACTCGACACATGCAGTCACACACAAAACACATACTCACATACACACATGCAGTCACACACACACACACACCACACACACACACACAACTACACACACACACACCACACACCACACACACACACACACACACACACACACACACACACACACAAGCTGAGCCGCACGACTAACCTCCTGAAACTGACACAATACACCCAGGTTCCCTTTTGCCCGTCCTTCACCACCACCACCACCACCACCATCACTTTGTCTCTCTCAATGTCTATGGATAGCTGGAGGATGAGTGGATGGGTGGGTGGGTGAATAAATGGGTGGGTAGGTCTATGGATGGATGCACGGATGGATGTATGGATGGGTGGGTGGGTCTGTATGTGGGTGGGTGGACAGTTGGATTTACAGATGGATGGGTGGGTCTGTAGGTGGGTGGGTGGATAGATGGATAGATCAATGGATGGGTGGGCCTGTGGGTGGATGGACGGATGGATCGATGGATGGATCGATGGATGAAATGATGAAAGGGTGGATGGATGGATGGATCGATCGATCGATCGATGAAATGATGAAAGGGTGGATAGATGGATGGATGGATAGATGGATGAATCGATAGATCGATCTATGGATCAATCGATGGATGGGTGGGAGGAGGGATGGAGGGAGGGATGTATGGGTGGGTCTGTGGATGGGTGGATGGGTAGATCGATGGATGGGTGGGTCTACGGGTGGGTGGATAGATGTCACCCGTACAGTCTGTTCCTCTCCTCTCTGCCCCCTCAATGAAAAGAGCAGTGTACAGCCAGATATAGCGCTATACAAATTCCATTTAGTATTATTATTATTATTAGAATGTAAGATGATGGTCAGTAGAACTGTGCGCTAATAATGAAAAAGCTTCAATATCGACAGTCTTGTGTATCAAGTACGCATACCAAGTGTGCGTGTCTGCACGCGCCTGTGTATGTGTGCCTGATTGCATGCCATCAGCAAGCATGTGTGTGTATGTGTAGTGCGTGGGTGTGCATGCATGCGTGCATGCGTGCGTGCATGCGCGCGTGTGTGTATGCGCGCGCCAGCGCTTGTACGTCTGCTTACAAGAAGTCTGTGCATATCATGTATGCGTTCTTAACGGATGTATAACATCTGAAAAATACTTTCTGGTCCTAATTATTGTAATCATCGTCATCAAAACGATCAGCTGCCAGGGGATGACATCAGTAAACAAACAACAGTTTTCGTCTTTGAAGAATACCAGAATTCCCACAAAAACGTAAAGCTTTTAAAAAAAAATGTACCTAGCGAAAATGACCAATAAAACGATCGGACATATTAACAAAGATACGCTGATAAACACAGAAAGGGAGAAATAAAGCTGGAACAGGACAGAAAACATTTAAACATTGAGAAGAAAGGCAGGCAAGTTCAAATTTGGCGAGATGGAGATAAAAAATTTCAAGAAAGAAAACCTCTCCTTCCCCCAACCGAACCATTCTTCTCTTTAAATCAAGAAACAACAAAAATGTAGCATGCAACATCATTTCTATTGAAATGATCAAGAGACAAAACAGCACGCAGACAAATAAGCAACAAAAAAAGACACAAAGTGAAAAGATTCTAACCTTTGTCAGACGACACAATGGATGACTCCAACACACAAGTTCCAAGCTGATCACAGAAATATCTCCACACAACTGGCTCTTGCTGTGATTGCAAACCCGAATCGTTTCTTTTTTTTGTGCCCCCACCCCCACCCCTTATTTTTAACACACCTTCACAAACTTCGAAGAGGGGTATGTTGCACAACAGTCGTAAATACCGCGCTTCCAGTCACTTTCGTCTGCTTCCCGGTCAGTGAAAAAGCGCCCCCTGCCGTCACTTTCTCCTGTCTGTCTGCAGCGACTGTCTGCAATTTAGTAGTAGAAGTAGTAGTAGTAGTATCATTGTCGTCGTCGTTGTCTATTATTATTATTATTATTATTATTATTATTAAAGCGGGCAAATCCAGCATAACTGGGTCAAGGGCCCAGTGCTAAAATTAGCCCCCTTCTTTTACACAAAGTCAGTGTCGGCTATAATTAGCAGCAGATGGGATGAATGGACAGCAGCTGAGAGCAGCCGAAAGTGGGGGAATCTGACAGCAGTATTATTATTATTTTATTTATTATTTTATCATTAGTAGTAGTAGTAGTAGTAGTAGTAGTAGTAGTAGTTGGGAGGGGATAGCTCAGTGGTCGGAGCACTCGCTTTCCCCCAGCCAAGTTAAGCAGCGTCGAGCGTGGTTACCAGTTGGATGGGTGACCGTTTGTGCGCCTTGGCTTCAGTACAGTTCCCCCAGTTCACCCAGCTATGAATGGGTACCTGCCCTCTTTGGGTCAGGGAAGGTAAAGCAGCCCTAGGGAAGTGAGGTCTCTGACGCCTCGCTCCCCTACGACCTTATAGGTTATGGGACTCCTTTACCTTTACCTTTTTTAGGAGTAGTAGTAGTAGTAGTATCACCATCATTATTATTAGTATCACCATCATTATTATTACTACCGTTGCTGTCCTCGGGGTTGTTGTTATTGTTATCATCGTTATCATTATTTCTCTCTCTCTCTCTCTCTCTCTCTCTCTCTCTCTCTCTCTCTCTCTCTCTCTCTCTCTCTCTCTCTCTCTCTCTCTCTCTCTCGCCATATTGACTTATTCCTGACCATTAACACATACTTTCAGTCAGTTACTCTTGCTTGCTTTCAGCTTTTTTTCCCCAACAGGTCTGGATGCTTTAAAAAAATAATAAAAAGCTATTGTTACGTTTGTTCTATAACACTTTATAGATATATTTTTTTAATTCATTGTTCTCGCGCGAGCGCGCGCATGTGTATGTGTTCAAATCTCGTTCAAGAGGATTTTCCCTCTGGAGTTAACATCAGTGCTGACCCCTCTCCCCCTTAAAAAATCCTTCGGATGAGACTGTAAACCGAGGTCCCGTGTGCGAACGCTCCCAGAACACGTTCCGCTTTTCGGAAGAGTAGGCCATTGTGTGCCGGTGGGAACGGATGACAAAATTTACACAACTGCGTGCACACGGGGACCTCGATTGATAGTCTCATCTGAAGGATTTTGGGGAGAGTGAAGTCTGACTGATGTTAACTCCAGGGGAAATATCCCCTTGAACGGGCATCGAACCCGGATCGTCAAATTGCGAGCGCAATGTTCTGACCACTAGGCTATCCCGTCCCCGCGGAGAGAGAGAGAGAGATGAGAGAGAGAGGAGAGAGTGAGAGAGAGAGAGAGAGAGAGGAGAGTGAGAGAGGGAGAGAGAGAGAGAGAGAAGAATGACAAATTCTTCATTTAGATAGAGATTGTACGTGTGTGTGTGTGTGTTGTGCGCAGCGGGCGGTACGCGTAGCGTGTGTTGTTTTTGTTTAGTTTTGTTTAATGTCTATTCACTACATGGTGATTTAGACTACCGCAGTCATACCAAAGTACTATATTACAACACGATCTCTCTCTCTTTCTCTATCCTACACGCACCCACGCACACACATAAGTAATAATAATATATATATACAATATATATTAGTATACTATAAATTAGTAATAATATATATATAAATTATGATATATATATGTATATATATATATATATATGTAATTACAGTAAGGTATTACAGGTGAAGGAATATTGACTTCAGCAAACGACACTATGAAATGCTGAGAGTCGTATGAACTTCTTGACTAGTGGCATTACTTTCATTATGAATATCTAAAATCTTCCTTTATACATGTCAAGAAGAATTGGGCATCAAACACAAATGGTGAATGAAAGTGGAATGAAAACACATGTTACATTTGTTGAAAATTTAGTATTCCATGCATTTAATCTCAGTTTAGTATTAGAATTTCTAATTTCCGTGGGCAAGGAAAATGTGATAATGTTTTTTCTATAATCTTTTGAATGTATGATTTCGTTTAACTTAGAATGAATTTATAAGACGACATGCAAGATTAGGAAGCAAACACTTCAGTATGTTATTCAGGATGACCTTGTTTTGCCAAGAATCAACAGCAAATTCGAATAAATTCCAAATAGAGGGGATCCAGCAACAAGTTATGCTGTGCCTCTGCTTGCAATAGAATGTTATTTGGAATTTTTATCTCAAATCCATATCATTCCTTATTTTACATGCCATGACTTTAATGCCATTAACACTGCCTTTGAGTCACGCAAAACAGAATTTGAAACATCAACAGCAGTATCAGACAAAAATTCAAGCCTAGATAATTGCAAATTATTCAGAAGTAAAAATAGAAAAAGTTGTCCTAAATGAAAAAGATTTTTGAACTTTTTAAAGTCGGAATCAATATGCAGCACACTTTTGCTGTTTCTAATACAGATCCGTCAGTATAACTTGTAAGTGATTAGAATAATTACTTTCTAAGTGACTTTTTACAACAACGGTGAGAAGATTTTGATCTTCATTTTTCTTTATTTCGTGTAGTCGATGTCAATTTAGCTGAAATGATTATGTTCCAAGTAGGAAAACTAGAGGAAACAACCGTTGTAAAATTGGGAAATTGTTGATATAATCGATGTCATTTTCTTTCATAAATGTGTCTGTATAATTTGTAATTGGCTGCAGAAATGAAATATTGCGTGTCCACGTTTAGGAAAATCAGTGTCTTGATTAATAAATATTTCCTCTTTTATGAAATTTGGAAATAGAGATATTTACGAACCACGTATTTTGATACTGCCAGTTTTCGCTGATCAGAAGAGATAGTAAGTGAGCTTCTTTATAAGTATTAGCTGTATTTGCATGAGCCGGAACACCAAGAGCTATTCTTTACTGCTTTACTTGTCTAGACTTTGTAATTTTTTAAGTGGTAATCTGCAGAGAAAAAATAAACTTCTTGTCCGTATATTATTTGAACGTACCAAGGACAGAGCCAGATGTATCGAGTCGGTAGTGTCTTGACTCCATGCTGAGAATTATTATCTTTAGAAAATAAGTCTTTTCCTAGCTTCAGTTATCATTTGGTTAATGTGCATCTTCCAGTTTAACTTTCTAGTTAAAAATACACCTAAGAATTTGGACATCTCGTTTGT
>CM054138.1:83314841-83344841 GCA_028751875.1 Rapana venosa | reverse complement strand
GTCCATCCACCTGGAATGACCTCCCTCTTTCACTTCGCCAAAAGCCTTCACTTGATACCTTCAAATCCAGCCTCAAAACACACTTATTTCCTACCTGAGACTTTCCCCCCAAATATCTGTCCCTAATTTTCAACAGCATCTTTCACCTTCTAAGTGTTGTTCCGAGTGTGTGTGTGTGTGTGTATGTGTGTGTGTGTGTGTGTGTGTGTGTGTGTGTGTGTGTGTGTGTGTGTGTGTGTGTGTGTGTGTGTGTGCGTGTGTGTGCGTGCATGCGTGCATACGTGCGCGCGCATGGTTTTTGAAATCTGTTGTTCATTATGTTTAAGGAGAGTTGCATGCCTGTAAATGATTGAGTGCAAGCGCTTCGATTTGTTTGGTTGTTTTTTTTTACAAGATTCAGCGCTATATAAATTCCATATATTATTATTATTATTATTATTATTATTATTTAAGCGTTTTGGGAGCTTGTTCCATAAATCACTACCTGAGTACAAGAAGCTTGTTTTGTAAAGATTATTTCTTGGTCTCAGAAATGTTAGTAGATGATTATGTCTGTGTTCATTGACTTTGAAGCTATTGGTGATCTTTGGAGGGACATTTCCATTGACAACTTTCTGGACAAATAGAGCTTTATTTAGATAAAGTCTGTTTTTGAAGGTTAGGATATTTGTTTGTTTATAATCGTTGATGGTTAGGGAGCTTGATTTTAGTAGAACAAGTTTCTGTGCTCTTTTATATAATCGATGAATCAATTTTACATTTGTATCACTGCAGCTGTCCCTAAGAGATGAAGCATAGTCAACTATAGGCAAAATATGGCCGCAAAAACAGAGTTTGCGAGAGTGGTTATTCAGAAAATGTTTTATTTTTGGTAACTGAAGTAGCTTGTAAGCGAGACGTTTTGCTAGCGCCATCACATGGTCAGTCCAAGTAAGATTTTTGTCAATAATTACACCCAGAATTATGTGGGAGTCAACTTCTTCAATTACTCTTTTACCTATCAATAGAGGTTGGAGTTCACCTTTCATTTTTTGTCTCTTTTGTCTTGCTAGTACATATATACACTTAGTTTTTCGTGTATTTAGGGACATATAGTTTAGCTGAGTCCAAGTAACCAATCTGTCAATACTGTTTTGAAGTTTGATTGTAAGTCTGTGGGGGTCAGAATCACTACAATAGAGGGGTGTGTCATCAGTAAACATTTCACAGCTACATTCTAGAAATTGGGGTAAGTCATTTACATAGATTGAAAATAGAAGTGGACCCAATATTGACCCTTGTGGTACTCCATGTTTAATAGGTACTAGTTCTGATGTTTGATTATTTGCAGTTACTGGCTGTTGCCTATTCGACAAAAAGCTTTTCAAAAGATTTATCATTTCTGGTGTTAGTTTATACAAGTGAAGTTTACGCAATAATAGGGAATGATTGATTATATCAAATGCTTTTTTTTTTTCTGTGTGTGTGTGTGTGTGTGGTGTGTGTGTGTGTGTGTGTGTGTGTGAGTGTGTGTGTGTTTGGTGCCCGCGTATGTGTGTGTGCTGGTGTGGGGGTGCTGTGAGTGGTGTGGGTGTGGTATGTTGTGGTGTGGTTGTGGTATGTTGTGGTGGTTTGTGGTATGTTGTGGTGTGGTGTGGTGTGGTGTGGTTGTGGTATGTTGTGGTGTGGCTGTGGTATGTTGTGGTGTGGCTGTGGTATGTTGTGGTGTGGCTTGTGTATGTTGTGGTGTGTTGTGGTGTGTTGTGGTGTGTTGTGGTGTGTTGTGGTGTGTTGTGGTGTGGCTGTGGTGTGTTGTGGTGTGTGTGGTGTGTGTGGTGTGTTGTGGTGTGGCTGTGCTATGTTGTGGTGTGTTGTGGTATGTTGTGTGTGGTGGTTGTTGTGGTGTGGCTGTGGTTGTTGTGGTGTGGTTGTGGTGATGTTGTGGTGTGTTGTGGTGTGTGTGGTGTGTTGTGGTGTGTTGTGGTGTGTTGTGGTGTGGCTGTGGTGTGTTGTGGTGTGTTGTGGTGTGGCTGTGGTATGTTGTGGTGTGGTGTGGTGTGTTGTGGTTGTTGTGGTGTGTTGTGGTGTGGCTGTGGTTGTTGTGGTGTGTTGTGGTGTGGTGTGGTGTGGCTGTGGTATGTTGTGGTGTGGCTGTGGTGTGTTGTGTATGTTGTGGTGTGGCTGTGGTGTGTTGTGGTATGTTGTGGTATGTTTGTGGTGTGGTTGTGGTATTGTATGTTGTGTGTGCTGTGCTATGTTGTGGTGTGGCTGTGGTATGTTGTGGTTGTGGCTGTGGTGTGTTGTGGTGTGGCTGTGGTGTGGTATGTTGTGGTGTGGCTGTGGTGTGTTGTGGTATGTTGTGGTGTGGCTGTGGTTGTTGGTGTGGTTGTTGTGGTGTGGCTGTGTATGTTGTGGTGTGGCTGTGGTATGCTGTGGTGTGGCTGTGGTGTGTTGTGGTGTGGCTGTGGTGGTGTTTGTGGTGTGGCTGTGGTGTGTTGTGGTATGTTGTGGTGTGGCTTGTGGTGTGGCTGTGGTATGTTGTGGTGTGGCTGTGGTGTGTTGTGGTATGTTGTGGTGTGTTGTGGTGTGGCTGTGGTGTGTTGTGGTATGTTGTGGTGTGGCTGTGGTTGTTGTGGTGTGGCTGTGGTAGTGTGGTATGTTGTGGTATGTTGTGGTGTGTTGTGGTGTGTTGTGGTGTGTTGTGGTGTGGAACGTGAGGTTTAGTGTGGTGGGGGTCATGTGGTGTATGTGGTGCGATGTGGTGTAGTGAAATTTTGTGTGGAACATGTGTGATGTGATGCAGTGTGGTGGTGTAGGTGGTGTGGTGGGGTAGGTGGTATGGTGTAGGTGATGTGGTGTGCTGGTGTAGGTAGTGTGTTGTAGGTGGCGTGGTGTAGGTGGTGTGCTGTGGTGTAGGTTGGTGTGCTGTGGTGTGATGTAGGTGAGTGTGTGTGCTGGTGTAGGTGGTGTTGTGTATGTGGTGGTGTGGCTTAGATGGTGTGGTGTAGATGGTGTGGTGTAGGTGGTGTTGTGTATGTGGTGTGATGTAGGTGATGTGGTGTGCTGGTGTAGGTGATGTTGTGTATGTGGTGTGATGTGGGTGGTGTGGTGTGAATGGTGTGGTGTAGATGGTGTAGATGGTGTTGTGTAGGTGGTGGTGTGTAGGTGGTGTGGCTTAGATGGTGTGGTGTAGATGGTGTGGTGTAAGTGGTGTAGTAGATGATGTAGGTGGTGTGGTGTGTGGTTAAGATGGTGTGGTGTAGATGTGTGGTGTGATATGTGTGGTGTAGTGGTGTGGTGTAGGTGTGGTGAATGTAGATGTGTGTGTAGGTGGTGTTGTGTATGGTGTGGTGTAGATGCAGTGACGTTGTTGTGTGGTGGTTGGTGTGGTGTGGTGGTGTGGTATGGTGTGGTGTGGTGTGTGGTATGGTGTGGTGTGGTATGGTGTGGTGGTGTGGTGTGGTGTGTGGTGTGGTGTGGTGCGTTGTGTGGTGTGGTGGTATGGTGTGGTATGGTGTGGTGGTATGGTGTGGTGTGGTGCTGTTGTGTGGTGTGGTGTGGTGGTGTGGTGTGGTGTGGTGTGTGTGTTGTGTGTAGTGGTGTGATGTGAAGTGGTGTGGTGTGGTGGTTTGTTTGTGGTCGTTCAGTGTTAGATGTGGTTGTTTATTGTGGTTCATTGTTAGATGTGGTTGTTTATTGTGGTTCATTGTTAGATGTGGTTGTTTATTGTGGTACATTGTTAGATGTGGTTGTTTATTGTGGTTCATTGTTAGATGTGGTTGTTTATTGTGGTTCATTGTTAGATGTGGTTGTTTATTGTGGTTCATTGTTAGATGTGGTTGTTTATTGTGGTTCATTGTTAGATGTGGTTGTTTATTGTGGTTCATTGTTAGATGTGGTTGTTTATTGTGGTTCATTGTTAGATGTGGTTGTTTATTGTGGTTCATTGTTAGATGTGGTTGTTTATTGTGGTTCATTGTTAGATGTGGGTGATTTTCGTGGTGGTTCATCGTGCTGTTGTGGTGCTTGTTGACCGTGTCTTGTGTCAGCGCAGTGCTTGGATGGATAGTTTCTTGGGTAGATGGGTGCAGACTGTTTTCTTGGTAGATTTTCTCATTATCGTTTTATTTTCTATTAGGTAGACTTAAGATTCTCCTTGAGTGAACGGTAGGATTATTATCTTTAATTTCCTTTAAACAGAGGATAATAAAAGAATGGAATGGAATTGAAATTTTTTAGATACTAACTGTTTGTCTAGAGAATTCTCATTTGTATTTGAAACACTCAATATTTTTACATTGAAATGTATATGGTCGAGTCCTGAGTGATTTGGCATGTAGTGCAATTTTTCGTATTAAGCAGATGTGTGTGGTTATTATTTTTTCTGTAAGAACAGTTCTTTTGTGGAAGAATGTTTTAAAGGTATTTTAACTTGACCGCATTTAAGCATAAACAATTAAGGAATAGACATCAGTCCTCGTTTAGATTCAAAATCTAGATGGTTCCTTAGGTGTACAGGGTGGAGGTTTTGGGGGTAAATGAGGATGCAAGGGAAACAACCCTAGATACCCTAGCTGAGGAACGGCAAGTATTGCCTGTTCCAGGTTCCTGTGGGTGCCTCCAGAGTGGAGTCGAGTCTGAAGAAGAGGGCCCTGCCTGGTGTGTCCTGAAGAATGTCACTGGTGGCTTGTTCCTAATCCTGTGGGATCCATTTCCCTTTATCACTCGGACCCTCCTCTTTTCCCCACGACCCGTTTCCCTTCTCCCCACTGTCCGTCCACCTTCAGCCTGTCCTGAGGATCTCCGCGGTCTGGGAGCTTGGCAACGTTGCCCGTGTGCTGAAGTGCTGGGAGCTTGGCAACGTTGCCCGTGTGCTGAAGTGCTGGGAGCTTGGCAACGTTGCCCGTGTGCTGAAGTGCTGGGAGCTTGGCAACGTTGCCCGTGTGCTGAAGTGCTGGGAGCTTGGCAACGTTGCCCGTGTGCTGAAGTGCTGGGAGCTTGGCAACGTTGCCCGTGTGCTGAAGTGCTGGAGCTTGGCAACGTTGCCCGTGTGCTGAAGTGCTGAGAGCTTGGCAACGTTGCCCGTGTGCTGAAGTGCTGAGACTGGGGGAGGTGGGAGGGGAGCATCTGTCCATCTGGACTGAACACTGTCAGTGAGGAGGGGAGGGGGATATAAGATTAAAGCCTAGAGTGTGTGTTTGAAGGGGGATATCAGATTAAAGCCTAGAGTGTGTGTTTGAAGGGGGATATCAGATTAAAGCCTAGAGTGTGTGTTTGAAGGGGGATATCAGATTAAAGCCTAGAGTGTGTGTTTGAAGGGGGATGTCAGATTAAAGCCTAGAGTGTGTGTTTGAAGGGGGATGTCAGATTAAAGCCTAGAGTGTGTGTTTGAAGGGGGATGTCAGATTAAAGCCTAGAGTGTGTGTTTGAAGGGGGATGTCAGATTAAAGCCTAGAGTGTGTGTTTGAAGGGGGATATCAGATTAAAGCCTAGAGTGTGTGTTTGAAGGGGGATATCAGATTAAAGCCTAGAGTGTGTGTTTGAAGGGGGATGTCAGATTAAAGCCTAGAGTGTGTGTTTGAAGGGGGATGTCAGATTAAAGCCTGGAGTGTGTGTTTGAAGGGGGATATAAGATTAAAGCCTAGAGTGTGTGTTTGAAGGGGGAAGCTGAGTTTTTGAAAGTGGACCTAAGTATTTGTTGGATGTGAATGCTTTGAAAGACGAAAAAGTAAAGTTTGGAAGTTTTCTTCTGTGTTCTGTGCTTGTTGTTGTTGGGAAACTAGTCAGAATAGGAATGGGTAGGGTTTAGCCACACTCCCATAAATAAAGAAAAATGACACACACAGCAGTCTGGGGGTGGGGGTGGGGGTGGGGGAACCTCCCCCAGGTCCAAAAAAACAAAACACATTTTAAGTGGAAACAAGTTTTTAAAATATGCACTACTTTAGCACTTTAGACGCTCCATGTGCATTTTTTGTGAAGTTTCTGACAAAGTTCTATATTGTCGACAGGGGTGAAGCGAGCGAGAGAGAGAGAACTCGAACTCGAATATTTTAATGAGGGTAATTGGGTAAGCCAGAGGCTTCTTTACACCAGGCCCTCATGGGGAAAAATGAAACAAACATGAATAAATCAATGAATTAATAAACAAGAAAATTCAAATAGCAATAAAATGAATGCTCAAACTGTCATTCAATTATTGAAAAATCAAGAAATCAACGAAAGACCACAAAGTTAACCAACGGAATGAATAAACAAGACCAATTAAACATGAACAAACTCTCATCTCCCTCCCCACCCTTGACACCCCTTCCCCTGAACAAACAACCCTCCCCCAAAATCAAGATACACACACACCCATACACACACGTACGCACGCACACACACACACAAACACACACATGCACATACATATGCACAGACGTGCGTGCGTGCGTGCGCACACACATACACACAAATTATCATGGATACAAATCAATACACATATACATCTGCACCGGTAAAACCAAGCAATGAACATTATTTGAAGCACGACGAAAGCAAGCCACAGAGCATCAAGAAATTCACACACACACACACACACCACACACACACACACACACACACACACACCACACACACACACACACACACACACTACACACACACACACACACACACACACACACACACACACACACACCACACGCACACACACACAGAGTTCAATAAGCACGCTCACCCAGAAAATTAAACAAGTGTGTGACACATTTTTTGAAAGATGATAAGCATTTTCTCTTTTATAAAGACTGGGATTTCGTTCCATTATTTGCTATCAGAATAAACAAGGGATGACATAAAGAGGTCGGTTCTTGGACGAGGAGTAACAACGCTACTTTTGTTACGAACAGTTTTAACAGGGAACCTCTGACAAAGATAATGTGGAGCTAGTTTATTCATGATCTTATACATAATAAGTACAAGAGAGAGAGAGAGAGAGAGAGAGAGAGAGAGAGAGAAGAGGAGAGAGAGAGAGAGAGAGAGAGAGAGAGAGAGGGAGAGGGAGGGAGGGAGAGAGGGAAGATGGCCATGTTAGTATACACCTTGCTCTTTAGTCCATCTGCTGGATAGTTAGTTATAGTAGTAAACTCAGAACCGTACCGTGGTTTCTTCCAGCTGAGAATGCTTCAATTTGATTCTCCCCAGGAATGTGCACACGTTCTCGAAAGACCATAATTATGAGAGAAGTGCACCTCTTATGAATTGTTTGTTTACCGTTTTTGAAAGATTATTTTTCTCAAAGATTATGAAGACGCATGTTTGTTGTTAGTGATCGTGGTTCACTGATATAAAAAACGTAATATGACTCTAAGCAAATTTCTTCTCATGAGCTAAGATATATTTTAGTTTTTACATCCAGCTCCAGAATAGGATAGCTCCAATCAGAAGGGTATGATCATTGATGGAGACCGGAATGCAAAGATTGGTGCAGAAACCCCAAAAGACTGGAGTGACTATTGCGGACCATCTTGCAATGCTTTCGTCAATGACAAGGAAGACGGTTACTGGAGTTTGCTAGCTACAGCATACTGATACAGCACGAAGCTTCACAATGAGGAACTTTGCATGCGCCAAATGGAACCTGTCATAACCAGATCGACGACACCCTGGTATAGAACAGATTCGGATCTGGTATCAACAGAGCAAAACCTACCACACACATACGCACGCGCGCGCGCACCAGCACACACACACACACACACACACACACACACACAACAAGAAATTTGTTCTTAGATAGATGGCTTGATGGAAAAAAAGCAAATGCATTGCTTATTCAATGTACCATCTGGAAATAACAATTTGAACCTGACTTCACACACACACACACGCGCGCGCGCGCGCGGACTGAAAAAAGTGAGCCAAAAGGAATTTATTTATCAAAATATATATTACTAGAAGTGAAATCCAAAGATATTCATAAATAGTTACGATAATGAAATCATCCAAAAAGTTGTTAGTCCAAGATGGGTCTGATTCTTTGTGCCAAGTTTGGAATCTGCTGGCAAAAAGTAATGTTTTACTGGTTGTTTGTGTAAGAATATGTTGAATGCAAGCGCTCTGATTTGTTTTAAACAAGATATAGCGCTATATACATTCCATCTATTATTATTATTATTATTATTATTATTATTATTATTATTATTTATCCATACACAACCCGTCCCTGCCAAGCCATTAGCAGTAAAATATTTTATTAGAGAAGTTTTATCTGCCACAGTCTTTGTCAGCTTTGTATCAGGCGACTCCAGGGTCGATTTATTCATTCACTGGTTTGTCAGTCATCGCGTATTTTGGTGCTGTAAATCCTTTTTTTTCAAAAGGCGTTTCTCTCTTTCTTTCTTTCTTTCTTTGCAACAGCTAACCCAGAAGACTCCTAATGTGATATTTCTGATACAATTTTTTTGTTCATGAACGTTTTCTTGTAATCATTCCTATGTTATGGGTGTCTGGGTAGTGTCTTTGGTTTTTTGCTCTCATGCAGTGTTTTTAGCGCACATATATTTACTACAAGACTGCTGACAGAGACATGGACAAATTGAAACGATGACTCTTCGTTCTGCCTACAGTGTATTTGTGGTGTGCTTCACGTGTTGATGGTTCCAGCACAACGGTTGACAGCAACAGGAGAGACTACAGTGATAGCGCCACATGCTGCCTACAGTCCTGCCTGTGTGTGCTCAAGCAGTCTCTTCTCACAGCAGTTACAGTAGGGCAGCTGACAGTAACAGGAACGAGCAGCCATCAGACCAGGATCCAAGTGCTGCGTGTCGTCCTTCTTCAGCCAGTAGGTAAAGTTCTGCAGGGAGTGCCATCGGAACTTGTTCACTTCAAACAGCTCAATCTTGTTGGTCTTTACTCGAATACCTTTGCTTTCCTCCGGAACTCCCATCTTTGGCTGGTCTCCCACTCTAGTCATCCAAAAGCTCAAATCGGTGGGCTGCGGGGAATCTAAGAACATATGTTGGTACATGGACTTCTCTTTCCGTCTGTGCTTCGATCGCCGGCTTTCGATTTCAGACGCCACGGCTGCTTCATTTTCGTGTCTAGCTTGGTTTTTGGCCCGAACTAAATCTCTGAGAGATTTGAGATCTTTCACAGGTGTTTCTTCTTCCATGGGGTTCAAACACGACTGCAACCAAGCTTCTAGCCAGCAGTCTGTGGTTTGGGATTATTACTGGTAAGCAGAAACAGAAATTCTGGCATGAGGTGGTTAAAAGTGTTTTCTTAAAAGCAGGAGAGTATGAAAGCACAGGCTGCAGAGAACCTCACACTTGACGACTGTACAGTGCCTGCACCTACCGTCTTGTTCTGGCTAGAAGAGGATGAGACCACAACAGAAAGCTGGAGCTAGAAAAGAATGACGTCAAGCTGCTGCAGGTAAGACGTCATCTCATCGTCAGCGTCATCACACACTCACACACAGAAATGACTATTGTTGATAGTGATTTATCCCAATGGAGAATGGGAAAAGAGCAAATTACAGACAAGGTATAACCTTGTAGTCTGGTTGCTGAGCCACTGTGGAATGTCATTTAGTCTGTGGAGTGGTTTGGCTGTGTGCTACCCGATCATCACTTTAATTCTAGCGAAGGTGGGACAGTTTTCACTCTAACTCCGCTTTCTCCATCGCTGTAGTTGTTGACAGGAGCTCCAGCAATGCCATCAGGGTTACACCGCCCCCCCCCCCCCCCCCCCCCCCCCCCTATTTTCAGTTTATATTTGTTTGGCTGTTGTTGTTTCATTTTGAGTCTTTGAGGGGGGATGGGGGAAAAATGTCATCTGAGCGCTTTGATTTGTTGCTTTACAAGATTCAGCGCCATATAAATTCCATACACTATTGTTATTATTATTATTATTATTGTTAGAGCGCTGGATGTAAAAAAGCAATTGTTGCTATTCTATTACTGTCTTTAAATGATAATAATAATAATAATGATAATAATAAATTCAGCTCTGTTGTACGATCTTCTGTAGCTCTCCCAGGCCACAGATCTCGGTGATGTTGGCAATGTAGGATGTTGATGGTCTGCCTCTTCTCCTTCTGCCCTCAACCTTATCTTGGAGAATTGTCGTCATCAGATTTGTCTCTGCTGCTGTTTGCATGACCAACATGTCTCTATCTACGCTAATTAGTTTCAGCCAGCATTTGTGTTTGCGCGCGCGCGCGCACACACACACACACACACACACACACACACCACACACACACACACACACACTCCTCTAAAGCCCTTATCTCATTATGCTCCCCCCCCCCCATCCCCCCTGCCTCCATCGTCTAATATCACTTTAAGTGAACAGACGTAAAATTGAAGACACACACACACACACACACACACACACACACACACACACACACCACACACACACACACATACGTGTGCGAACGCATGCAAAACATCTTGCCCACGCGTTAAATCCTGTTCCGCTTTTTGAAAGAGTAGGCCATTGTGTGCCGGTGGGAACAGATGACAACATTTACAAAACCGCATACACACGGGGAAACCTCCTCACAGAAAGCTCAGCTGCATTGAACAGGTGGTCTGAGTATTGTCAAGAACTATACAACTACCCAATCCAACCTGAGAAGAGCATAATAGAAGAGAAAGCAGCAACATCAAGAGCACCCTTGCCATTACCTATACTGAGGGAAGAAGTGGAAGAAGCCATCCGCAGTTTACCAGTAGGAAAGTCCCCAGGAGCAGACAACATACCAGCAGAGCTACTCAAGCATGGTGGCGAAACAGTCATCACACATGTTACAGCTATCTGTCAGAAGATTTGGGAGACAAAACAGTGGCCAACAGAATGGACACAATCACTCATCATACCCCTGCCCAAGAAGGGGAATTTACGCCAATGCCAAAACTATAGAACAATCAGCCTCATCAGCCACGCCAGCAAGATCATGCTCAGAGTTATTTTGAATCGACTCAAGAAGGAGGCAGAAGAACACCTTGCAGAGGAACAAGCTGGGTTCAGGGCAGGCAGGAGCACAATCGAACAGATTTTTAACTGCCACATCCTGATGGAAAAACATCTTCAACATCAGAGAGACCTGTTCCACAACTTCATCGACTTCAAGAAGGCTTTCGACAGAGTATGGCACGAAGGCCTGTGGCAGGTCCTCAGAATGTTTGGCATTGAAGAAGGACTAGTGCAAAACCATTCAAGCACTATACAACACCGCAAGCAGTGCAGTCCTTTTGAACAATCAGGTCGGAGACTACTTCAAAACCACAGTTGGGGTCCGACAAGGATGCCTGTTATCTCCAGTCCTGTTCAATCTGTTCTTGGAAGACATTATGAGAGAGACCCTCCATGACTTCCACTCTACCATCTCCATTGGCGGTAGACCCCTCAACAACTTGCGGTTTGCCGATGACATTGACCTCATGGGCGGAAGTAACACAGAGCTGCAAGATCTTACGACCAGACTTGAGAACAGAGCTGGAGCATATGGGATGGAGGTGAGCTCGGAGAAAAGTAAAGTACTTGTGAACAGCACGAGCAACGCTATTGCTAAAATTTACATGAACGGCCAGCAACTGGAGGAGGTAGACGCTTTTAAATACCTTGGCGCTACACTCACAAAGGACGGGCGATCGACGACAGAAATCAAAGTCAGACTAGCCATGGCAACATCTTCCATGACAAAACTCACCACCATATGGAAAAGTAAAGAGATCAGTTTCCCAATCAGACTAAAGCTCTGCAAAGCCCTAATTTAGACTATCCTGCTGTGCGGAAGTGAAACCTGGACATTGACTGCTGAAACAGCAAAGCGAATCCAGTCATTTGAAACAAAATGCCATAGAAAACTGCTGGGCATATCCTGGAGAGAACGAAAGACCAATGAATTTGTCAAGAGTCAAATAACACGGCTGGCAGATCCACAGGAACCCATTCTCACCATCGTCAAGAAGAAAAAGCTGACATGGTTCGGCCACGTCACCCGCCACAACACTCTGCCAAAAACAGTACTGCAGGGAACACTCGAAGGTGGCAGAAAGAGGGGAAGACAGAACAAGTCATGGATGGACAACATCAGAGAATGGACCAGGATGAATGACTCGGCACTACTGCGCAGAGCCGAGGACCGAGATGGAAGGAGGAGGATTACCACGGCATCGTCTTTCGTGTCTCCTCCACGACCGCCAAGGTCACGGGACTGATGATGATGAATGATGATGATGATGATGATGATGATGATATGATGATGATGATACACACGGGGACTAGATGTAAAAAAAGCACATGAGTGCTTATTCCATTATCCTCGATATAAAAGAATAAATAAAAATAATAATAATTTTTAAAAAAAAGACACACACACGCGCGCCCGCGCGTGCGGGATAGCCTAGTGATTAGAACATTGCGCTCGCAATCTGACGACCTGGGTTCGAATCCCGTTCGATGGGGACTTTTCCCCTGGAGTTAACATCAGTGCAGACTCCACTCTCCCCAAAAGTCCTACAGATGAGACTATAAACCGAGGCCCCCCCTGTTCGAACGCACGCAGAACATCTTGCGCACATGTTAAACCCTGTTCGCTTTTTGAAAGAGTAGCCCATTGTCTGCCGGAGGGAGCAGATGACACAATTTACGAAACCGCATACACACGGGGACTGGAGTAAAAAAAACCCACATGAGTGCTTATTCCATTATTCTCATTATAAAGAATAAATAAATATATTAATATTATACACACACACACACACACACACACACACACACATACACACACACACCCCATACACATATCACCCCTTCCTATAGACCATTAGTCACCCTCTCTGTATTCTCTGATCACTGAGCCCCCTCACCCCCACTCCTTCATCCAACACTTTGCATACACACACACACACACACACACACACACACACACACACACGCACGCGCACACACGCACATACACACGCACACACACACACACGCACACACACACTTCGGATGAGACTATAAACCGAGGCCCCGTGTGCGAACGCTTGCAGAACATCTTGCGCACACGTTAAATCCTGTTATAATAATAATAATAATAATGTATGGAATTTATATAGCGCTGAATCTTGCAAAGCAACAAATCAAAGCGCTCAGATTTCATTTCATATCACTTTAAGTCACGGCAGATTTCTCTCCGTGAAATTCGGGCTGCTCTCCCCGGGGAGAGCGGGAGAGCGCGTCGCCACAAGCGCAGCGCCACCCATTTTTTTCTTTTTCATGTCTGCAACTGTATTTTGTTTCCCTATCAGAGTGGCTTTTTTCTGAGAATTTTGCCAGGGACAACTCTCTTGTTGCCGTGGGTTCTTTTACGTGCGCTAAATAATTACGTGTAACACACGGGACCTCGGTTTATCGTCTCATCCGAAAGACTAGCGCCCAGACCACCACTCATGGTCTAATGGATGGGGGAAAATTTTCCGGTCCAAACGGGGTACGAACCGCCGCACACTTCAGACCCGGACTTTTCGCTTTCTAGACAGGCGCGTTACCTCTAGACCACCGATCCTGTTCCGCTTTTCGAAAGAGTAGGCCATTGTGTGCCGGTG
Source organism: Rapana venosa (assembly GCA_028751875.1). Lineage (NCBI taxonomy): Eukaryota > Metazoa > Mollusca > Gastropoda > Neogastropoda > Muricidae > Rapana > Rapana venosa. The sequence continues at coordinate 83,331,270 of CM054138.1, read as the reverse complement.
GGAACAGATGACAAAATTTACAAAACCGCATACACACGGGGACTGGATGTAAAAAAGCACACGAGTGCTTATTCCATTATCCTTGATATAAAAAAAAGCGCTTTGATTCAGTACACACACACACGCGCACACACACACGCACACACACACACACGCACACACACACACACACACACACACACACACACACGCGCACACACACACACACACGCACACACACACGCACACACACACACAGCACACACACAACACACACGCACACACACACACGCGCACACACACACACGCACACACACACACACACACACACACACACACACACACACACCTTGGAGACTAACAGAAACAGACAGAGAGAGCGGGAGGGGAGGTGAAGCAGAGACACCAAAGTATGTGGATCGTTTATTTCAAAGACTACTGACAAGAATTATCCGTTTTAAATGTATTATGAAGACTTTTCAACGATTACTGACAATAACTATATTATAAAGACATGATAAATATTACTGACAATCATTATTCATTGCAAATGTACTATAAAAACATTGCAAAGATTACTAACAATCACTATTTGTTGCAATTGTATTATAAAGACATTGCAAAGATTACTAACAATCACTATTCGTTGCAAATGTATCATAAAGACATTGCACAGATTTCTGACAATAAATATTCGTTGCAAATGTATTATAAAGACATTGCAAAGATTACTGACAATAAATATTCGTTGCAAATGTATTATAAAGACGTTGCAAAGAGTAATGGCAATACATATTCGTTGCAAATGTATTATAAAGACATGGTAAAGATTACTGACAATCATTATTCCTTGCAAATGTATTATAAAGACATTGCACAGATTTCTGACAATAGTATTCGTTGCAAATGCATTATAAAGACATGGTAAAATTACTGACAATAGTTATTCGTTGCAAATGCATTATAAAGTCATGGTAAAATTACTGACAATAGTTATTCGTTGCAAATGCATTATAAAGACATGGTAAAATTACTGACAATAGTTATTCGTTGCAAATGCATTATAAAGACATGGAATTAAATCTACGACACCTAGTTATCGCTCAATCATTATAATCATGGTACACAAATAGTATTCCAAGATTATCAAACATGGTAATTACTGACAATAGTTATTCGTTGCAAATGCATAAAAACATGGTAATTATGACAATTATACTCTTGCAAATGCATTATAAAGTACATGGTAATTACTGACAATAGTTATTCGTGCAAATGCATTCTTAAAGTACATGAAATTACTGACAATATATCGTTGCAAATGCATATAGCATGGTTACTAAATAGTTATTGTTCAAATGTCATATTTTCTGGTAAATCTAACAATAATGGCAATGATTATACAAGCTGGTAAATATTTACTGACAATTTTTACGATTAAATGCATTATTAAGACATGGCAAGTAAAAAGACCCAGCGACAGCCGCTTACACGCCCTCCCATTCTACTTGATTCAGGTCCAAACATAGAATACCACAGTTTTCACGTTACTAATATATACTCAACAAAGAATACATTTGTTATGTCCTATAGACTATGCTTGCACAAAGTTATAGTGATCATGGTTACTGTAACTAATTCTTGGTTTAGGGCCACTCATTCTCTCCTGGTTACTGACTTATGAGAACCCCAAAAGTACTCAGTGTTACCTAAAATAGTATAGTTATAACAAAGTGTACATATCTTGCCTCGGACCTTCTAACATGAAGCCGAGTGTTTAAGTTTCAAGCTGAAAGTATTTACACATTTTCACGATAATAAGTTATTAAGTTGAAAAAAAAAACCAAAACCGACTCGTTCATGATTACTGAACTAAGTTCAAACAAACATCACACATATTACAGTCACTGTACAATATATAAAAGTCAAGGTATCCCATAACCTATGCGCCGTAGGAGCGAGTTGGAGACTGAACTTCTTGAGGGCCAGCAATTGAGGGCGACCCCATTCCATCTCCTCGCTGCTTAGCCTTCCCTGACCCTAAAGGCAGTACCCAGCAAACAGCTGGGAGATAACTGAAGCCAAGGTGTGCAAGGGCCACTATCTAACTGGTAACCGCGCTCGACGCTGTTTAACAAGGCTGGAAAGGGAATGCTCCGACCACTGAGCTACCCGCCCCTAGTTCACTGGAAATGCCAATGATACTGATCTCCTTATGACTCAATAAGTTATATACATAAATTTCCCATGATTAATAAGCTGCTTATAGTTACAAACGATAAGTATACATATAATCCCCATGATTACTTAACTACTTATGGTTAGAATTATAAAATACATATAATTTGTTTTAGGACATCATTATCACTGGATAACAAAATGTCATCATTGTGAATAAATGTCTAAGGGTATCAGGGTTCTAATTATTATTTGAGATCATAGTTATGACTTGAACATTATCAATGGATGATTTTTTTTCTCTGCAGGTCATGGTAGTCTTCTAAGGCTGAAAAGTCTACAGCACAGTGTGGTTAGCATTGTCACAAAACCATGGAAGACCGTCGGTCTCAAGACTTAAGACTCAAGACTCAAGAATACATTCATGTCTTAACTAGAAAAATTATGAGTGGCATTTTAAAATTATAATTACACAGCATGCATTATTAAACAATACATATTAAGAAACATCAAGTTATTTTAAAAGCCGACAACAATCTACGTCACACACACACACACACACACACACACACACACACACACACACACACACACACACACAAACACACACACACACACACCCATGCGCGTGCGCACGCACACACCAGTAAAGGTTAAGAGCAGCAAATCAAAACTACAACACAACAATAATTCAAACACATCTAATGAAACACATCATCGGCACAATCAATACAAATATCGCAAGTAACTTTACATTAAAAAGAAAAACATGACAAAAACATTTTGATTAAAAAAAAGTTTTAACACTATTTCCCCATTCACCCATTCAGCTTCAACTTATATCATTTGCCGTACTTTAATATAAACTATGCATCTACAAAATTACTACAACAATGACATGAAACACACACAACACATCACTACCACACTACACGACACACACATTTACATCCCGACTACTACTACTCCCCACCTCATCTCTCACTCTCTCTCTCTCTCTCTCTCTCTCTCTCTCTCTCTCTCTCTCTCTCTCTTCTCTTCAAGGCATTCTCAGGCTATCATCACACGCTGTTATTTGATGATTTAATATGAAAACCCCTTTAAAAGTTTTTCTTTTTAAGTTTAACAGTGGTTTAGAAGCTGAATTGACTTGTTAACAACACTTTTTGGTTCTGTTTGTTTTTGATTTTGGCATTCGGAATCTTCGACCAGATGGAAGCAATGCATAGTGTTGTGAAAGGACGTGGATTTCGTCAGTGGAAATGTCTTTAGCTTTTTTGGTCATCTGATTTTCATACAATGAATTTAGCGTCTTTTGCTTTGCTCCAACAATCTTTCCACACACATTTACAACGTTATTCAATACGTTCTTGTTTTTTACATCCAAACAACCAAACCAGCATAAAAACCCATATGATAAGACGATTCTACAAAACTGCGATAAAACAAGCACATTATTTATTTTTTAACATTCAGTGATCGCAGTTTTTGAAGGCAGTACTTGATTGATATTTCTTATGTATAAAAGCAGTGTTTGCATCAAAATTTAACTTATTATAGAGAATTGTATCAAGATATTTGTACTCTAGCACTCTCTCTACTTTTGTTTCGTCTATGAACAGATCAGGAACTTGGGGTGTATTTCTGAGAAAATCAATGAGTATTTCTTTGGTTTTGTTGACGTTTAAGTCAAGATAGTTGTTTTACACCATTTAAAGAACCTTTCTACTTCATCAAAATAACCAAATTTGAGTTGGATACATCTAGTAGAGCATAGTCATCTGAGCATTTTACAACAGGTGTAAGTAATGTACCAGTGCAGTCATTTGTATATAGGGTAAAAAGTACAGGAGCTAAGACAGTGCCTTGTGGTGCACCAGTGGAAGTGGTTCTTTGTTATGAATTTTTTCCTTCAAAATAAACACACTGAAAACGATTAGTTAAAAAATTCACAATCCATAAAATAAGTTTCGGGTTAACTTTGAGTGATTGCAGCTTTTAGGTGCGGCTGAATCGTGTTAAATGCGGAGGAAAAATCAACAAAGAGAATTCGAACAAAAGAGTTGTTGTTTTCAAGGTGTATGTAAATATGATTCAAGAGCTTGATTGTTGCATCATGTGTACTTCTCTTATGTTTGTAGGTGAATTGATGAGTCAAGGGCGTCTTTGACTAGAGGCAGGAGGTAGTGAAGAACAATGCGCTCAAAGCTTTTTATAAAGACGGATTTTTAAATTTTGGTTTTTTTGGTTTTGGGAAAGGGTCAGATGGTGGGGTTTTTTTTTCCCAAAAAAGAAGGAAAGGGTCTAGTATTTTTAAAAACAAGGGAAAAAAACCTTCAAAAACAAATGACAACCCGATCAGCACAAAGTTTTAAAAAAATTTTCCCCCCCGGGTACTGTCCTCCCTACAAACTTTTTTTACTTTTTTTTTTTGGGGCAGGGTTGGAAATCTGAACTGTCTATGTTTAAAAACCCAAAGGGCCCTCTCTATCCAAACTGGTGGTTGTGTTTTAAAAATGATGGGTTTTTAAAAAATTCCCTTTTAATTCCCCCGTTCAAAGCGGCAGTAAAAAAACTTAAATGTAAATTTAAAGGGGGCAATTTCTGAATTTTTCGGGTTTCACACAGTCCGGGAAAAGCCCTGCTGCTCCCCTTTCAGCACTCTCAGGCCGACCAAACCCGAAGCGACCGGCCCCCAGCCACCCCCCCCAGTGCACAGGGGCCGCAGCTCGAAGTTTTTCCGTGGAAAGTGCTCCACACTGCCCGGGTAGTTGTGCTTTCCAAAAAACGTTTCCCCCTTCGGCCCCAAACAGGGCCCCAAAAAATGTTATAAAACATTCAACCCATCATCATCGTCGTCCCTCGTCGTCATCATTATCCCTCCCTCATCATCATTTCATTGAACCCATCATCAAACGTCGTCGGGCGTCGTCATCATTTTTTTCATCATCATCATCGTCGTCGTCGTCGTCGTCATCATTAAACATCATCATTTCTTTATCAATTTTAAAACCCTCTCATCGTCTTGTTTGGCCGTCGAACCCATCAACATCTTTATATCATCCTCTTCCCCATCATCCATTGAAACCCTTTAAACTTGAACCTTTTTCATTTAAATTTAAACCCATTTTATCATTGAACCTTTCCCATTGGAAAACCCCTTTAGCATTTTTACCCCTTTTCAAACATCATCTCATCCCTCACCACATCCCCCATTGAATTTCCCTCATCATCACATCTTTTTCGTCTTTGTCGTCGGGCGGGCGCGAACCCCCCACCAAAAACCACCACCAAAACCACCAACCAACCACCAAACCCCCACCCTCCCATCAATTTTATCATCATCGTCATCATCACTATCTTTATCATCCAATCACTATCATTGAAAACCCATCCTTTTATAAACATCATCAGAACCCATCTTCACGGCATTCCCTCTTTTTTTTAAACCCCCATCTTTATTTGGAAACCCCTTTTTTTTTTGCCCATCAAACTTTTTTAAAACCCCTCAAACATTGAACATTTCTCATTGAAAAAACCCTAAACATTGAAACCCTCATCCTTGAAACCCCATCATCATTGAACCTATCTTTTTGAACCCCCAAACATTGAAAAACCCATCTTTATCAATTGGGAAACCCTTTTTTCATTGAACCCATCATCATTGAACCTATCATCAAATTGGGAAACCCATCACAAATTTAACCTTTTTATCATTGAAAACCATCATCTTTTAACCCATTATCCCCTTTAACCTATCATTGAAACCCATCCCTCCTCATCACATCTTTATTATCAACTTTTTCATCACTTTTTGTTTTTTCTTCTTCTCACCACCACCAAACCCCCAAACCCCCACCATCACCATTTCATCAATTCTTCTTCTTCTCTTTTTTTCTTCTTTTTTTTTCTTCCTTTTTTCTTCTTCTTCTTTTTCTTTCTTTTTTTTTCTTCTTTTTTCTTCTTCTTCTTCTTCTTCTTCATCATCATCAGATTCATCAAACCATTTTATCACCACCATCGGCATCTTACCATCAAACAATTTAAAATCATCATTTTTCAAACACGTCGGGCGTCGTCGTTTACATCATCATTTGTCATTTTAACCCATCATCATCATCTTTTACCGTTTATCATCGTCGTCGGTCATCGTTATCCCTCATCTTTGGTTTTGGGGCGTCAACTTTTTTTCATTTACCCAGCAGAAAAGCAGCAAACACCAAACATCATCATCTTCCTTCTTCTTTTTTTCTTCATCTTTATCATCATTTTTCACCTTTATCGCATCATCAAACCCCTTCGGGTCATCTTCTTCATCGTCGTCCGTTCCCTCGGGCCCTCATTCCCATTATCAAACGTCGTCCGTCGGGCGTCGTCGTCCGTCCCTTTGGCGTCATTTACCACCCACCAAACCCCCACCACCACCCACCAACCACCACCACCACCCCCACCCCTCACCACCCACCGTCACCAAACCCCCAACCCCCCACCACCATTTTTCCCACCAACCCCAACCCTCATCATCTCCATCATATCATTTATCATCATCTCCATTTATCATCATCATCAACATGTTCTTTTGGTGGGTTTTTGAAGTAAGTTCCTTTTGGTTTCAGGGGGTTTTTAGTATTTTAAAAAGAGCAGCCCCATTTTGGTTTTTTGTGCAGTGTAGTGTTTTTTCCCCTAAAAACCCGGGGGGTGCAGGGGAATGTTGTTCTTGATGCAATGTGCTGTTTGTTTTTTGATGCAATGTGGGGTTGTTTTTTGATGCTTTTGGTGTTGTTCTTGATCGAGTGTAGTGTTGTTCTTGATGCAAATGGGATGTTGTTCTTGGGTGCAGTTCGGTGGTTTTCTTGATCAGTTTAGTATTTTTTCTTGATGGGAGTGTTGTGTTGTTTTTTGTTGCAGTGGGAGGGTTGCTCTTGATGCAGGGGTTAAATGTGGGTTTTTGTTTTCAAATGTAGTTGCTTCTTGATGCAGTGTAGTGGGTTTTTCTCTTAGAACAGTGGTTTCAGTGTTTTTGTTTTTCTTGAAGCAGTGTGTGTTGTTTCTTCATGCATTTTTTGTGTTTTTTTTTAAAGCAGTTTGTGTTGGGTTTTCTAGAACAGTGGTGCATGTATGTTTTTTCTTGAAGCAGTGGGGTGTTTTTTCTTTATGTAGTGTCCCTTTTGTTTTTTTGATTGGGGTGTTTTGTTTGTTTTTTGATGCAGTGTCCCTGTTGTTCTTGATGCAGTGTAGTGTTGTTTTTTGAAAGCAGTAAAGGTTTTTTCTTGAGCCGTGTAGTGTTGTTCTTGGGGTGCAGTGGGAGTTTTTGTTTTTTGGGTGCAAAAGTGGGGTTTGTTCTTGATGCAATGGGTGGTGGTTTTTTGATGCAGGTAGGGTTGTTCTTTTATGCCAAGGGGGGTTTGTTCTTGATGCAATGTGGTGGGTGTTCTTGAGCAGTGTAGTGTTGTTCTTGATGCAGTTGTTTGTTTTGTGCAAATGTAGTGTTGTTCTTGTTTCAGTGTTTGTTTGTCTTGATTCGTTCGGTGGGTTTTTCTTGATGCATGTAAGTTTTGTTCCCTTTATGCAGTGTAGGTTTTTCTTTATGCAATTTTTGGTTTTTTTCTTGATGCAATTTTGGTGCTGTTTTTTTGATGCAGTTGGTTTTGTGTTGGCCTTGTTTCCCGTGGAGGTTGTTCTTGATGCAGGGGTAGTGTTGTTCTTGATGGGAGTTTTAAATTTTTTTTCTTGATGCGTGTAGTGTTTTTCTTGATGCGTTTTGTTGTGCTTCTTTATGCAGGGTATGTTCTTTCTAAAACAAGGGGGTGCAGTGTAGGGGTTGTTTTTTTGAAGCAGTGTCGTTTGTTCTTCAGGGAGTGTTGTGTTTTTTTCATGCATGGGGTGTTGTTTTTCTAAAACAGTGGGGCAGTGTAGTGTTTTTCTTGAAGCAGTGCCGGGGTTTTTTTCTTGATGCAGTGTAGTGTTGTTCTTTATTTCAAATTTTTCGTGTTGTTCTTGATTCAGTTTTTAGTGTTTTTTCCAAAGATTTTCAGTGTGGTGTTTTTTCTTTTATGCAGTAAGTGTTTTTTCTTTATGCAAGGTTTTAAGGGGTTTTTTCTTGATGCGGGGGTAGTGTTGTTCTTGATGCAATGTGGTGTTGGTTTTGATGCAATGGTTTGGGGTTTTTTCTTGATGGGGGGGGGGGGGGTGTATGTTGTTCTTGATTTCAATGTGGGGGGGTTCTTGATGCAATGTGGTGCTGTTCTTGATGCAGTGGTTGTGGTTTCCCCTTTTTGCAGGGGTTAAATTTTGTTTTTATTTCAATTTTAGGGGTTGTTTTTTGATTTTCGTGTAGTGTTGTTCTTGATGCAGTTTTGGTGGGGTTTTGATGGGAGGGGTAGTATTGTTCTTGATTTTGGGATTAGTGGGTTTTTTCTTGTTTCAGTTTGGGCTTGCTCTTGAAGCAGTGTTGTGTGCTTTTGATGGCCCGGTTGTGTTGTCTTGAACTGGGGTGCAGTGTAGTGTTGTTTTTTTGAAGGGGCGTGTGTTGTTCTTGAAGCAGGGTTGTGTTTTTTCTTCATGCAAATGTTTGTTTTTTTCCCTGCAATTTTTGGTTGTTCACTTGAACGGGGGGTGAAAAGTTTTTGTGTTTTATGCAAAATTTAGTGTTTTTTTTGAGGGAAGGGGTTGGGATTGTTTCTTTAAAGGGGAGTGTTTGTGTTGTTTTCTTTAAAAAGTGGGGGCAATTGGGGGGGGTTTGGGGGGGTTCTCTAAAACAGTGGTTTCAAAAAGTAAGGTTTCCGAACTGTGGGGGGCAGGGTCGTGTTGTTTCCCGATGCCCTGTAGTGGGGGTTCTTGATGCAAGGGGGTTTGTGTTCTTCTTGATGCAAATGTTAGTGTTGTTCTTGATGCATTCCCGGTTTTTTTTGATGCCTGTAGTGTTGTTTTTTGTGCAGTTATTTTTGTTCTTTTATGCGGGGGGTTTGTGTTGTTCTTTATGCATTTAAATGTTGTTTTTGATGCAGTGTAGTGTTGTTCTTGATGCAGTGTTTTTGCTGTTTTTTTAATTAAATTTGGTGCATGTAAATGTTTTCTTTATTTAGTGTGGGGTTTTTTTTGATGGGAATGTGGGTGGTTCTTGATAAGTGTGGTGTTGTTCTTGAGTAGTGAAAATTGTTCTTGAGCAGTGTTTGTTTTTGTTCTTTATGTTGGGATGTTGTTCTTGAGCAGTGTTGTGGGTTTTTCTTGAAAGCAGTGTAGTTGTTGGGTTTTTTGATGCAGTGTTTTGTTTTTTCTTGGGTTTCGTTTTAGTGTTGTTTTTGATGCAGTGTAGTGTTGGTTTTTTGATGCAGTGTGGTGGGTTTTTCTTTATGCAGTGTTGTGTTGTTCTTCATGCGTGTATTGTTTTTCTTGTTTCAGTGTGGGGTTTTTCTTGATGCAGTGTGGGTTTTTTGTTCCTAAAAAAAATTTTATGCAAATTAGGGTGTTTTTGGGGCAGTGTGTGTTCTTCTCCTGAACTTTTGGGGGGCAGTGTAGTGTTTTCTTGATCAGTGTTGGGGTTTTTTGATGGGAGAAAAGGGGTTTTTTTTGATGCAGTGTATATTGTTCTGGATGGGAGGGATTGTGTTGTTCTTTGGGTGCAGTGTAGTGTTGTTTCCAGGGAAATGTGGGCAGGTAGTGTTGTTCTTGATGCAGGGGTGGTTGGTGTTCTTTTATGCGTGTAGTGTTTTTCTTGATGCGGGGGGTAGTGTGTTCTTGATGCAGTGAGTGTTGTTCTTGATGCAGTGTAGTGGTTTTTTCCCTTATGCAGTTTTTAGTTGGTTTTTTCCCTTTTAGTGTTGTTCTTTTGCAGTTTTAGTGTGTTCTTGATGAAATTTTGTGTTTTCTTTTATGTAGGGGTTTGTGTTGTTCTTTGCAGGGGGTTTTCTGTCCCTTTTTTGCAATGTAGTGTTGTTTTTGAGGCCCGTGGGTTTTTGTTCCTTTATTTCAGTTTGGTTTTTTTTTTGAGGGCAAAATGTTTGGGGTTGGGTTCCCCTTTTGCAGTGTGTGTTGTTCTTTTTTTTCTAGTGTATTTTTGGGTTTTCTAGAAAAAAGTGGTTTTTAGTTTTATGTTGTTTCTTGTTTAAGTGTATTTTGTTTTTTAGGCAGTGTGGTGCTGTTTCCCAAAACAGTGGTGCCCGGGGTATTGTTGTTTTTATTTTATTGGTGTTTTTTCTTGAGGCAGTGTGGGTTTGTTCCTTTAAAACAGTGGTGCAGTCCAAGTGTTGCCCCTTTATGCAGTGTAGTGTTGTTCTCTAGAAAAGTGGTTTCAGTGTAGTGTTGTTCTTTTATTTCAGTGGAGTGTTGTTCTTGATGCATGTATGTTGTTTTTGATTTCAGTGTTGTTTGTTCTTTTAGGGAAAAGGAGGTAGTGAAGTGTTTCTCCTGATGGAAATGTAGTGTTTTTTCTTGGGTGCGTGTTTGGTTTATTTTCTTTAAAGAAGTGTGGTGTTTTTTTTCTTGGAAAGCAATGGTTTGGGGGTGGGGTTTTTAAAGCAGTCTAGTGTTTCTCTTGATGCGTGTTGTGGTTTTTCTCTAAAACAAAAGGTGCAGTGGGAGTGTTGTTCTGGATTTCAGTTTTTTGATGTTTTTCTTGATGCAGTGTTGTTTTTTTCCCCTTTATTTCAGTTTTTTACTTAAATTTTTCTCTAGAAAAAATGGTGCCGGTTTTTTGTGTTGTTCTTGGCCCGCAGTGTTTTGTGTTTTTTCTTTTGGGATTTTGGGGGTTGGGTTTTTGATGCAGGTTTTTTAGTGTTGTTTTTTAATGCAGTTTTTTTGTTGTTTTCCAGAACAAAATTGGGGTTTGTATATTGTTTCTCCCCTGAAACAGGTTTTAGTGTTGTTTTTGTCGCATTGTTGTGTTTTTCTTAATTCTGTTTGGTTTTCGTGTGGGGGTTTTCTTGAAATTTTGCCCGAATTTCAGTGTAGTGTTTTCCCCGGGAAACAGTGTAGTGGTTTTTGTTTTTTTAGTGGAAATGTTTTTCTCTTTTATGCAACTTGGGTTTTCTTGATACAGTGTAGATTGGTTTCCTTTTATCAGTTTTTAGTTTGTGCCCCGATGCAGTGTTAAATGTTGTGCCTGTTTTCTGGTAGTGTTTGCCTGTGCGTGTGGTGTTGTTTTTCTAGAATAGTGGTTTGGGAAAGTGGTGTTGTTCTTTTATCAGTGTTTGGGGTTTTTTCTTGCGGGAAAATTTTATGTTGGTTTGATTAGTTTATTTTTTGTTTTCTTTTTAAAGTGGTGCAGTTTTTAAAGTTATTCTTGATCCAGTGGGGTGTTGTTGGGTTTTTGCTGTTTTGGGGTTTTTTTCTTGTGCAGTGTGGTATTGTCTTTGATTTCAGTTTGGTCTTTTCCTTTTAGGGAGTGGTGTGTTGTTTTTTTGGGTCTACTTTTTTTTTTGCTTCTTTTAGAACCCTTTTTGTAGTTTTAGTGTTTAAATTTTTGATCCCAGTGTGGTGTTGTTCTTATTTCTTTTGGTGTTGTTCTTGACCAGTGTGGTGGTTGTTTTTTATTCAGGGTTTGGTGTTGTTTTTTGAGGGAGTGTGGGGGTTTTTCTTAAAACAGGGTTTCAGTCAAGTGGGTTTCCCTTGATGCAGTTATTTTTGTTCCCCTAGAAAAATGGTGGGGGGGGAGTGAAATGTTTTTTCTGGATGAAGTGTTGTGTTTGTTTAATTTAAGTGAAGTTTTTGTTCTTGTTTTCAGTGTGGGGTTTTTGTTCTTGATGCGTTTTTAGGGGTTTTTCTGGAAACGTGTAAATGTTTTTTTGTTTCGTTTTAGTTTTTTGTTCTGGATTTCTAGGGGTAGGGGGTTTTTTTGATGCAGTGTTTGTGTTGTTTTTTGTTTTTTTTGTGGGTTGTCCTTGAAAGAGTTTAGTGTTTTTCCTTTAAAGCAGTGTGGTGTTGTTCTTGATTTCAGGTATGTTTGTTTTCCCTTTTTTTCGTTTTTGTGTTGTCCTTGATGCAGTGTAGTGTTTTTTATTTCCCGAACAAATGGGGTTAGGGGAAATGGGGTTTTTCTTGAATTTCATTTTAGTGTTGGTTTTTTCCCAGAACATTAGGGAGTGTTGCTCCTGGGTGGGGGGTATAGTGTTTTTTTCTTTATTTAATGTAGTTTTTGTTTCCTTAAAAATTTTTTTGTTTATTGTGGGTTTCTCCTGAAACAGATAGTGTTGTTCTTCATTTAGTGTTTTTGTTGCTTTTTCTAAAACAGTGGGTTTCCGTGTTTGTGTTGTTCTTGTGCAGTGTAGTGTTGTTCTTGATGCAGTGTGGTGTTGTTCTTGATGCAGTGTAGTGTTGTTCTTGATGCAGTGTAGTGTTGTTCTTGATGCAGTGTAGTGCTGTCCTTGATGCAGTGTAGTGTTGTTCTCTAGAACAATGGTGCAGTATTGTGTTGTTCTTGACGCAGTGTAGTGTTGTTCTTGATGCAGTGTAGTGTTGTTGTTGCTGCAGTATGGTTTTGTACTTGATTCTGTTTAGTGTTGCTCTTGATGCATTGTAGTGTTGTTCTTGATACTGTGGGTTGTTGTTCTTGATACTGTGGGTTGTTGTTCTTGATGCAGTGTAGTGTTGTTCTTGATGCAGTGTAGTGTTGTTCTTGATGCAGTGTGGTGTTGTTCTTGATGCAGTGTAGTGTTGTTCTTGATGCAGTGTAGTGTTGTTCTTGATGCAGTGTAGTGTTGTTCTTGATGCAGTGTAGTGTTGTTCTTGATGCAGTGTAGTGTTGTTCTTGATGCAGTGTAGTGTTGTTCTCTGGAACAATGGTGCAGTGTAGCGTCGTGTATAGGTAGGGTGTTAGTGTGGGAGAGGTATTGTTACTGGTCAAGGCCTTTAGGTGGTGTTGAGGTGGTAGTGTTAGGAGATGTCACTCTGCAGGGTTAGGGTGGTGTGGTGGTCGGGTTTGGTAGTGCTATTGTGCAGATCGTGGATGGGGTATGTGGGGGTGGTAATGTTAGGGGGGGGCTGTTATCTTGCAGTGGTGGCTGGTGGGGTGGTGGTGGGGTGGTGATGGTGGTGATGGTGTAGTATAAGAGAGGGACAGTTATCTTGCAGATGGTAGGTGATGGGGTGGTGGTGGGGTTTGAGGGGTCAGTGTTAGAGAGGGGCTGTTATTTTGCAGATGGTGGGTGGTGGGGTGGTGGTGGAATGTTGATGGTGGGGGTGGTCATTACTTTAGAAATAGTAGTGGTGGGGAGGGGAGGAATAGATGTCTTAGGGGCTGCTACTCTGCAAAGCGATGTTCAGGTGAAGTGGTGGCAGTGTAGATACAGGCTGTTACCTTTCAGGTGAAGTGGTGCGGTGGTAGATAAAGGCTGTTACCTTTCAGGTGGTGAGGGGGGAGAGAGGAGTGTTACCTTGCATTGGTAGGGTGGAGAGAGGAGTGTTACCTGGCATTGGTAGGGGGAGAGAGGAGTGTTACCTTGCATTGGTAGGGGGGAGAAGAGGAGTGCTACCTTGCATTGGTAGGGTGGGAGAGAGGAGTGTTACCTTGCAGGTGGGGGGAGAGAGGAGTGTTACCTTGCATTGGTAGGGGGGAGAGAGGAGTGTTACCTTGCATTGGTAGGGGGAGAGAGAGGAGTGTTACCTTGCAGGTGGGGGAGAGAGGAGTGTTACCTTGCAGGTGGGGGAGAGAGGAGTGTTTACCTTGCATTGGTAGGGGGGAGAGGAGTGTTACCTTGCAGGTGGGGGGGGGAGAGAGGAGTGTTACCTTGCAGGTGGGGGGAGAGAGGAGTGTTACCTTGCATTGGTAGGGGGGGGAGAGGAGTGTTACCTTGCATTGGTAGGGGGGAGAGAGGAGTGTTACTTTGCATTGGTAGGGGGGAGAGGAGGAGTGTTACCTTGCATTGGTAGGGGGAGAGAGGAGTGTTACCTTGCATTGGTAGGGGGGGGGAGAGGAGTGTTACCTTGCATTGGTAGGGGGGAGAGAGGAGTGTTACCTTGCAGGTGGGGGGAGAGAGGAGTGTTACCTTGCATTGGTAGGGGGGAGAGAGGAGTGTTACCTTGCAGGTAGGGGGGAGAGAGGAGTGTTTACCTTGCATTGGTAGGGGGGGGTAGAGGAGTGTTACACCTTGCATTGGTAGGGGGGAGAGAGGAGTGGTTACCTTGCATTGGTAGGGGGGAGAGAGGAGTGTTACCTTACATTGGTAGGGGGAGAGAGAGGAGTGTTACCTTGCATTGGTAGGGGGAGAGAGAGGTGTTACCTTGCATTGGGTAGGGGGAGAGAGGAGTGTTACCTTGCATGGTAGGGGGGAGAGAGGAGTGCTACCTTGCAGGTGGGGGGGAGAGAGGAGTGTTACCTTGCAGGGGGGGGAGAGGATATATGACCTTGCAGGGGTGGGGGGGGGGAGGATATATGACCTTGCAGGGGGTGGGGGGGAGGATATATGACCTTGCAGGTGGGGGGGGAGGAGGTATATGACCTTGCAGGGGGGGGGGAGAGAGGAGTGTTACCTTGCAGGTGGGGGGGGGGGAGATAATTGACCTTGCAGGTGTGTGTGTGGTAGAGGGTTGTGGCAGGGGGCGGGGGTGTCACTTGAAGGTGGGTGTGGAGGGGGCTGGGAGGATTGCTACCATGCAGGTGATGTGGGTGGGCAAGAGAAAAGACTGTCGTGACCTTGCAGGTAGTTATCACAGGTGAAGTTGAGCTGATGGAACTCGTTGGCCACCACAATCTCACTGGAGTACTTGTGGATGGACAGCCAGCTGATATACTGAAGGATCTGTATCATGTTCTGGATAGACCTGGCATACGACACACACACACACACACACAACACACACACACACACACCACCACACACACACACACACACACACACACACACACACACACACACATACACACATACTTACATACATACTTGTGTATTGAGAAAAAATGTTTTCCTCTCAAGTTTAAAAAGGCAAAAGTTATACCTGTCCATAAATCAGGTGACTGCTCTTCTCCTTCAAATTACAGGCCAATTTCAATTCTCTCGGTACTATCTAAACCCATTGAAAAACACATACAAACATCCCTAAATTCTTACTTTATAAAAAAAACAATCTATTGCACGAGGATCAGTCAGGGTTTCGTAAAAACTATTCCTGTCACACTGCTCTAACTCAGCTCACTGACAGTCTCCTACACAATATAAATGACAATAAGTTTACTGGCCTCCTTTTTGTTGACTTTGAAAAAGCATTTGATGTGATCAACCACTCTTTGTTATTGCGTAAATTAGAATTGTACAAACTGCCACCTGAAGTTATCCAACTACTAGAAAATTTTCTGTCCAATAGGCAGCAGCTTGTATCTGTAAATAACCAAACATCAGAACTACTACCCATTAGACATGGGGTACCACAAGGCTCAGTATTGGGACCACTCTTGTTTTCAGTCTATGTAAATGATTTACCCTGTTTTATTAAATGTAACTGTGAAATGTTTGCTGATGATACCACTCTCTTTTGTAGTGATTCAGACTCCAGCAGATTAACTCGCAAACTTCAATACAGTATTGACAGATTGATTATTTGGACTCAATTAAACCACATGTCCTTAAATGCACAAAAACAAAGTGTATGTACGTATCAGCAAGACAGAAAAGGCAAAAAATGAATGATAGGTTTCAACCTCTGTTGTTGGATAACGGAATAGTTGAAGAAGTTGACTCACATAAAATATTAGGTGTTACCATTGACAAAAATATGACTTGGACTGATCACATAATGTCACTAGGTAAACGCCTAGCTCACAGGCTACTTCAATTATCCAAAATAAAACACTTTCTAAATAATCATTCTCGAAAACTATTTTTTTTGCGGTCACATTCTACCAATCATTGACTATGCGTCAACTATTTGGGATACCTGCAGTGGAACGAACTTGAAATTCATTCATCGTTTATATAAAAGAGCAGTAAAACTTGTATTGTTAAAAACAAGCACCCTGACAATTGAGGATTATAAGCAAATAAATGTCCTGACATTTCGAAACCGACTTTCATTCAATAAAGCTGTGTTTATGCAAAAAGTTGTTAATCAAAATGCACCTCCCAAGATTACCAAAGCTTTCAAAGTTAACCAACATAGACACAACCATTTGCTAACATTTCCAAGACCCAGAAATAACCTATATAAATCGAGCCTCTTGTATTCAGGCAGTGACCTATGGAATAAACTCCCCCAAATTTTGAAATGTATTAAAAGCAAAAATCAGTATAAAACACATCTAAAAAGATATTTCATGAATAAAAGTACAGAACACGACTTGTAA
>CM054138.1:83287341-83309841 GCA_028751875.1 Rapana venosa | reverse complement strand
GGAGATATGTATTACCTGTAGAGGAAGATGAGATATGCATTATCTGCAGAGGAAGAGGAGATATGTATTACCTGTAGAGGAGGAGGAGATATGTATTACCTATAGAGGAAGAGGAGATAAATATTACCAGTAGAGGAAGAGGAGATAAATATTACCTGTAAAGGAAGAGAAGATAAATATTACCAGTAGAGGAAGAGGAGATGAATATTACCGGTAGAAGTAGAGGAGATAAATATTACCGGTAGAGGTAGAGGACATACATATTACCAGTAGAGGAAGACGATATGTATTACCTGTAGAGGAAGATGATATATGTATTACCTGTAGAGGAAGAGGAGATATGTATTACCTGTAGAGGAAGAGGAGATATGTATTACCTGTAGAAGAGGAGGAGATATGTATTACCTGTAGAGGAAGAGGAGATATGTATTACCTGTAGAGGAAGATGAGATATGTATTACCTGTAGAGGAAGAGGAGATATGTATTACCGGTAGAGGAAGAGGAGATAAGTATTACCAGTAGAGGAAGAGGAGATAAATATTACCAGTAGAGGAAGAGGATATAAATGTTACCAGTAGAGGAAGAGGAGATACATATTACCAGTAGAGGAAGACGAAATATGAGTTATCTGTAGAGCAAGATACCTGTAGGGGAAGATAAGGGTATGTATTACCGTAGGGGAAGGAGATATGTATTACCTTAATTGAAGAAGGATATATGTATTACCTGTAATGGAAGAAGGAGATATGTATTACCTGGAGAGGTAGAGGACATAAGTATTACCTGTATTGGAATGAGCTATGTATTACCTGTAGAGGTAGAGAGGAGATAAGCATTTCCTGTGTGGAAGGAGCTATGTATTCTTCTTGGTCCTCGTCGAACTCTCAGACAGCAACTATTGTTAAATCTCATATGAGTGAAAGCGCCTGCCGCTGCCGTTAGGGCCTGGCAAATCAGACCCAGCAAATCCGTTTTGGCATGGGAGAGAAAATCTTGCAGGAGAGTGGACCAAGAAGGCAGAAAATAGATGAGAAGGAGGTGAAAAGAAGAAAATGAATAAGGCAGAAACAAAGAGAGAGATAGAAAAAGGAGAATTCCAAGCACAGAATTTCCAGAATGTGGGGATGGTATTTATACCGACAGGCCCCCGGCATCCCTACGGGGAGAGGAGATATGTATTACCTGTAGAGGAAGAGGAGATATGTATTACCTGTAGAGGAAGAGGAGATATGTATTACCTGTAGAGGAAGAGGAGATATGTATTACCTGTAGAGGAAGAGGAGATATGTATTACCTGTAGAGGAGAGAATGATATGTGATAATTACCTGTAGAGGAAGAGGAGATATGTATTACCTGTAGAGGAAGAGGAGATATGTATTACCTGAAGAGGAAGAGGAGATATGTATTACCTGAAGAGGAAGAGGAGATATGTATTACCTGAAGAGGAAGAGGAGATATGTATTAACTGAAGAGGAAGAGGAGATATGTATTACCTGTACAGGAAGAGGAGATATGTATTACCTGTAGAGGAAAAGGAGATAAGTATTACCTGTAGAGGAAGAGGAGATAAGTATTACCTGAAGAGGAAGAGGAGATATGTATTAACTGAAGAGGAAGAGGATATATGTATTACCTGTACAGGAAGAGGAGATATGTATTACCTGAAGAGGAAGAGGAGATATGTATTACCTGAAGAGGAAGAGGAGATATGTATTACCTGTAGAGGAAGAGGAGATATGTATTACCTGAAGAGGAAGAGGAGATATGTATTACCTGTAGAGGAGGAGGAGATATGTATTACCTGTACAGGAAGAGGAGATAAGTATTACCTGTAGAGGAGGAAGGAAGAAAGAGAAAAGAAACAGAAATTAAACAAACAACAGACAAAAAACACTTTTCAAAGAAAAAGAAAAATTCAAATCATCAAAAATGTTAAGAGCATAATCTAAGCACACTACTTTTTATTTTACTACACGAGAGAGAGAGAGAGAGTGTGTGTGAGAGAGAGAGAGAGAGAGAGAGAGAGAGAGAGACAGAGAGACAGAGAGAGAGACATAGAGAGAGAAAGGGGGAAAAACATTTCAATAGACAATCAGACAGATAGATAAGCTGTTTGACTTACAGATTGATCGACCGAGAAACTAGTAAACTAGTAAACACACACACACACACACATACACACACACACACATACATATATATTAGAGAGGGAGAGAGAGAGAGATGTTAGTATGAATGCGGGTGTGTCCTTATCACCAAATAGTGAATGGACATTAAACAAAAACAAAACAAAAAACAAAACACACACATACACACACATATATATCTATATGTAGAGAGAGAAGGAGAGAGAGAGAGTTAGAGAGAAAGGTCGAATTCTTTTTTTTCGAGGATAATGAATAAGCACCCATGTGCTTTTTTACATCCAGTCCCCGCCATTATCTGGATAACGTCAATGTAGAAAAACAACAACAATAGCAATAAACAAAAACAAAAACCTAAAAGAGAAGACAAAAACCACAATAACAAACAAACAAAAAAGAAACAAGAACCATAAAACAATAATGACATAACAAAAATAGCACACACACACACACACACACACACACACACACACACACACACACACACACACACACACACCGAGTTCTAAAAATACAAAATAAACAATAAAATTATGATAATTATAAAAAGAGAAATAAGCATGTAGCAAACAAGAACACATAATGTGTCAAGCAACTGAAAACATCCCACCACTATCTATCCATCAACACAATAAAGCAACAACAACAAAAATCAGAATATTTTAGTAAAAGGGGAGGAAGAAACAACCAAAATCACAATGGCCTTCTCTTCCGAAAAGCGGAACGGGTTTTAACGTGTGCGCAAGATGTTCTGCGTGCGTTCGCACACGGGACCTGAGTTTATAGTCTCATCCGACGGACTTTTGGGGAGAGTGGAGTCGGCACTGATGTTAACTCCAGAGGAAAAATCCTCTTGAACGAGATTTGAACCTGGATCAGCAGATCAGGAATACACCACTCTAACCACCAGGCTATTCCATTGGGGAGGAAGCAATACTACCAACAGCAAACTACATAAAATACCTGTCCCAGCTTTTAAAAAAAATTAGGTATAACACTTAGAGAAAAACAATGGCAGAATGATTTATTCACACACACATGCACACACAACACACAGCTTCATGCTAAGGGAAATACAAACTTTACATTTAAGTAAAATTACGTAACGGAACACAAGAGGGAGAGAGAGAGAGAGAGAGACAATGACAATGACAATGACAAAGGTTTATTGTGATAAGCAAGATGCCCATTCACAAGGGGACAGTGGGAGGGGGGCTGGGCACAAAACACATAATATCAAATACCGAGAACAACAAATTTCAGCCCAAATAGTCATCATGTCATGGATTCCAGAACATGGTTACGTAGAGATTCATATCCTTTTTTCATAAGGAACTGTCAAGGTGGAGGAGTTTCCACAACACTGTACAAATTCAAAATCAACTTTTTACAACAAACTGGTCTGCGACAAGAATACAAGGTCACAATGTCTCTTCTTCCTAGTTTTTTTTTGTCATGGCATGTGCAATTTTACACGGCTAACACGTGACAGACTCGTGACAATCTAGGTGGCATGTAGCCTACAGCTACATGTGAAAAACTATGTGCCTTACACTGCATGTCTCTCTCTCTTTCTCAGAGAGAGAGAGAGAGAGACATGCAGTGTAAGGCACATAGTTTTGGACACATTCTCGGACTCTGATACCATTATCCATCTTGTGATTACAGTCACAAAATTGAACATAACCATATCCAATTACATTCGACACACATATTAAGATAGAGAACTCAAAATATGAACAAAACATTTCTCAATACAAAGAGGATGCATGATTAAGATATAGGCAAGACATTCAAAGAAAGAGAGAGAAAGAGATTATGTTGAAATATCAGAAACTCTTCTTCATTAAAATAGTGAATGCTATTTTCCTTTTAAATGCATTAACACTGGTGTGGACATTAACTGTGGTCAAAATAGTATTCCACGGGAAACCACCAGATAGCAGACTGGATTTTAAACTCAACTCTAGGCAAGGGTAACCTCATTTTGGGCATGACGCTTTCCGTGTATTATCAGCAGTCTGCTCTTCTGCTGATGGGACACAGCCAAAAGATACTGAATATCATCTTGAACAGAATCAGTGCTGTGCTATACTTCAGTTTCCGTTTTAGGGGGAGAACATCTAAAGAAACATAATCAATGACTGATAAAGATGACGATTTTAATAAGATTAACTTTAGGGCTGCCTGTGAAGACTGAATAATGCTTTGAGAATATTTTTACCGCAGAGTCACAAATTGTTGATACATAATTAGCATTGCATTCAATAAAAGCACAAAAGAACATTTTACGAGATTGAATATTTAATAAATGTTTTATTTTGGACGTAAAATGAATTTTAGAGATAGTGTACAAATCCGTTCAACATGTCTCGAAAGCTCATAGCAAATTGTTGTCAAGCACCATGCCAAGAGCTTTATGAAAACGTGCTCGCTGGATGTTGTTACCACTGAGGTTCAGAGATCCAGAACGGTTACCTTGATTCTGACACTGCTGCCGAGGGGTTACAGCCACATGCTTATTTTATGGTGTGGAGACTCATAGTTATGATTTTGTTCAGGCAATTGTTGTATACAATGTGTGTTTTCTTGCAAAGACACAATGACTTCCTCTCTATTAAAACGGCTATCAAGTACAGTTGTATTACCTGTAAACCTGTAACAATCACCTGTCAAGTACAGGGACAGATCATTAATGTCACTGAGGAAAGTACAGGACCTCAGTCAGAGCTCTCACCGTGGTGATGTCGGGGCCTGTCAGTAAAACTAGCATCCCCACCTTCTGCAAACTCCCTCTAGAAACTCCCTCTTTCTGTCCCTCTTTTCGTCAAGTCAAAAACACTTTTATCATCCCATGAAGGGCAATTATAATACTGACAGGCAGATAATACGTATTATAATCTCCAAAGACACGAAACAGCTACATGTCTTTGTTTTTGCCTTGTACCTTTCTTCCTGTCACTTCCGTCTTGACGTTTTTCTGCCGCCTCCATACATTCTCCTCCTGCTTTTCCCCATAAAATCTTTAAAGAAAAATTCTCCCCCTCGCCGATCTTGGATGCACTGGGCCTGACTTGTCAGGTGCTTAACGGCAGCGGAAATCATTTTCCGCTTATCTGTCATGACAGCAAGTGTGCTGTCGCGAGCATTCGAGAAAGCAAAAGAAGCCCTGAGATGCACCAGATCTATCGGCAGCAGAGCAATCATTTTGTCCATTAAGGCAAAGCAGATTCATTTTTGTTTATTAAGGCAACGAGCAGACACATTATTTGTCCATTAAGCAACAAGCAATCATATTTGTCATTAAGGCAACAGAGAGATATTTTATTATAAGCAACAACAATCATTATGTGCTTTAAGGCAAAGATGCAGACAATTATTTTCCATTGAGGCACAGAGCAGATCAATATTGTTTATTACAGCAACAGAGCAATCATTATTGTCCATTAAGGCACAACAGAGCAATCATTATTTACATTAAATACAGAGCAATTCTTTATTGTCCATAAGGCAGCAGAGCAATCATATTTGTCCATTAAGGAACAGAGCAGATCATTATTGTCCATAAGCTCAAGCAATCATATTGTCATTAAGGCACAAGCAGATCATTATTTGTTTATAAGCAACAGAGCAGATCTTATTTGTCCTTACAACATGAGCAGATCATTATTGTTTATTAAGCAACAGAGCACATTTTGTCCATTAAGCCAACAGAGCAATCATTATTTGGTTTTAAGGAACAGAGCAATCATATTATGTTTATTAGCACAGAGCAATATTATTTGTCATTAAGCAAAGAGCAATCATATTTGTTTTTTAAGCAACAGACAAATTATTTGTCCTATTAAGGCAACGAGCAATCAATTATTTGTCCATTAAAGGCGAACAATAGACCATTTTTGTCATAAGCAACAGGACAGATCATTAATTTGTCCATCTAAGGCAAAAAGCAGATCATATTTGCCATTAGAACAGAGCCCATCATTATTTGTTTATTAGGCAACAGACAATCTTATGTCCCATTACGCAACAGCCTAGATCATTTTCTGTCCCATTAAGCAACAGAGCAACATTATTTCCATAAGCAACGAGCAATCATTATTGTCCATTAAGGCACAGAGCAGATCATTATTTGTATTAAGGCAACGACGATCATTATATGTCCAATTAAGGCAAACGGAGCACATTTTTGTTTATTAGGCACTGAACAGTCATTATTTCTTATTAAGGCAACAGAGCAGTCATTATTTGTCCATAAGCAACAGCAATCATTATTTGTCCATTAAGGCAACAGAGCAGCATTATTTGTCCATTAAGCAATCAAAGAAGAATTTCTGTCCATTAAGGCAACAGAGCGACTTTTGTGCCATTAAGGCAACGGAAATCATTATTGTCCATTAAGGCAACAGCAGCAATGATTTGTCCATAAGGCAATCAGAGAAGATCATTAAATTTGTCCATAAGGCAACAGAGCAGATCATATTTGTCCATAAGCACAGAGCAGATCATTATTTGTCCATTAAGGCAACAGAGCAGATCATTATTTGTTTATTAAGGCAACAGAGCAGATCATTATTTGTCCATTAAGGCAACAGAGCAGATCATTATTTGTCCATTAAGGCAACAGAGTAGATCATTATTTGTCCATTAAGGCAACAGAGCAGACAATTATTTGTCCATTAAGGCAACAGAGCAGATCATTATTTGTCCATTAAGGCAACAGAGCAGATCATTATTTGTTTATTAAGGCAACAGAGCAGATCATTATTTGTCCATTAAGGCAACAGAGTAGATCTATATTTGTCCATTAAGGCAACAGAGCAGATCATTATTTGTCCATTAAGGCAACAGAGCAGATCATTATTTGTCCATTAAGGCAGCAGAGCAGATCATTATTTGTCCATTAAGGCAACAGAGCAGATCATTATTTGTCCATTAAGGCAACAGAGCAGATCATTATTTGTCCATTAAGGCAACAGAGCAGATCATTATTTGTCCATTAAGGCAACAGAGCAGATCATTATTTGTTTTATTAAGGCAACAGAGCAGATCATTATTTGTTTATTAAGGCAACAGAGCAGATCATTATTTGTTTATTAAGGCAACAGAGCAGATCATTATTTGTTTATTAAGGCAACAGAGCAGATCATTATTTGTCCATTAAGGCAACAGAGCAGATCATTATTTGTCCATTAAGGCAACAGAGCAGATCATTATTTGTCCATTAAGGCAACAGAGCAGATCATTATTTGTTTTATTAAGGCAACAGAGCAGATCATTATTTGTCCATTAAGGCAACAGAGCAGATCATTATTTGTCCATTAAGGCAACAGAGCAGATCATTATTTGTCCATTAAGGCAACAGAGCAGATCATTATTTGTTTATTAAGGCAACAGAGCAGATCATTATTTGTCCATTAAGGCAACAGAGCAGATCATTATTTGTTTATTAAGGCAACAGAGCAGATCATTATTTGTTTATTAAGGCAACAGAGCAGATCATTATTTGTCCATTACGGCAACAGAGCAGATCATTATTTTTTTATTAAGGCAACAGAGCAGATCATTATTTGTTTATTAAGGCAACAGAGTAGATCATTATTTGTCCATTAAGGCAACAGAGCAGATCATTATTTTTTTTATTAAGGCAACAGAGCAGATCATTATTTGTCCATTAAGGCAACAGAGCAGATCACTATTTGTCCATTAAGGCAACAGAGCAGATCATTATTTGTTTTATTAAGGCAACAGAGCAGATCATTATTTGTCCATTAAGGCAACAGAGCAGATCATTATTTGTCCATTAAGGCAACAGAGCAGATCATTATTTGTCCATTAAGGCAACAGAGCAGATCATTATTTTTTTTATTAAGGCAACAGAGCAGATCATTATTTGTTTATTAAGGCAACAGAGCAGATCATTATTTGTTTATTAAGGCAACAGAGCAGATCATTTTTTGTTTATTAAGGCAACAGAGCAGATCATTATTTGTTTATTAAGGCAACAGAGTAGATCATTATTTGTCCCTTAAGGCAAAAAGAGAAGGGGGGATGGGGGAGGTATCCCCAGTAGAGCAAGGAGTTGACTGAGGCCAAACGGGAGCATGTGGAGGAAGAGGAGGGGGAGGAAAGGGAGGCGGAAGGGGGGGGGGGGTGTTGCCTTACCAGTAGAGGAAGGAAGAGAAGATGATGGATGCCACAGCCACAAAGGGGAGGATGTGGAGGGCGTAGGTGAGGAGGAAGGTGGTGGAGGAATACAGACCGTCAAGCCCCTCCCGGTAAAAGTGGTCCCTAAGCTGGGGAACTGTAAAAACGGCAGCGTCAGTTCACAGAAAACTAGGTCAATTTATGCCAAATGAGCGAAAGCAAAGTCAGTTCACAGAAAACTAGGTCATTTCACACCAAATGAGTGAAAGCAACGTCAGTTCACAGAAAACTAGGTCATTTCACACCAAATGAGTGAAAGCAATGCCAGTTGTCAGAAAGCTACATCAACGCCAAATATCTGAAAGTATTATCAGTTATCAAAAAAACTATGTCAACTCCACACGATTTAGTGCAATGCCAGTTATCAAAAAGCCATGTCAACGCCAAATGACTTAGTGCAATGCCTGTTATCAAAGAACTATGTCAACGCCAAATGACTTAGTGCAATGCCAGTTATCAAAAAGCCATGTCAACGCCAAAGGTCTTAGTGCAATGCCAGTTATCAAAGAACTATGTCAACGCCAAAGGTCTTAGTGCAATGCCAGTTAACAAAGAACTATGTCAACGCCAAATGTCTGAATGCAATTTCACTTAACAGAAAACTATATCAAAGCTTAACATCTGACAGCAATATCACTTAACAGAAAACTATATCAAAGCTTAACATCTGACAGCAATATCAGTTAACAGAACGCTACTATAAAGCCAAACGTCTGAATGCAATTTCACTTAACAGAAAACTATATCAACGTTAAACGCCTGAAAGCAATGTCGGTTAACAGAAAACTATGTCAACACTCAATGTCTGAAAGCAATGTCAGTTCAGAGAAAGCAATTGTGTCCCTGCAAAATGGCTTGAAGCAATGTCAGTTCAGAGAAAGCAATTGTGTCCCTGCAAAATGGCTTGAAGCAAAGTCAGTTCAGAGAAAAGCATTGTTCCCTGCAAAGGCTTGAAGCAATGTCAGTTCAGAGAAAGCAATTGTGTCCCTGCAAAATGGCTTGAAGCAATGTCAGTTCAGAGAAAGCAATTGTGTCCCTGCAAAATGGCTTGAAGCAATGTCAGTTCAGAGAAAGCAATTGTGTCCCTGCAAAATGGCTTGAAGCAATGTCAATTCAGAGAAAACATTGTTTCCCTGCAAAAGTCAAGTCAGTCAAGTCAAGTCAAAACACTTTTATCATCCCATGAAGGGCAATTACAATACTGACAGGCAGATTGATACACATCAAATATATCAAAGACACAAAAGCTATATTTCATATTGGTTTTTAAATAAAATGTCACGAACACACACACACACCAACACACACGCGCGCATGCGCACACACACGCAAACACCCGCACGCACGCACACACATCAATTGTGAACACAATTTTAAACCCATTGACTAGAAAACATAAAAACTTATTTTTACGCACGCATATACGCAGCACGTGCACACGCACGTACATGTGTGTGTGAACTGGCTTGAAGCAATGTCAATTCAGAGAAAACAATGTGTCCCTGCAAAATGCCAAAAACAGAGAGCAATGCCTGTTAACAGAGAACAGTGTACTAATGCCAAAAACAGAGACCAATGACTGTTGACATAAAACAGTGTACTAATGAAAAAACCAGAGAGCAATGTCTGTTAACAGAAACAGTGTACTAATGCCAAAAACAGGAAGCAATTCCTGTTAACAGAGAACACTGTACTAATGCCCAAAACAGAGACCAATGTCTGTTAACATAAAACAGTGTACTAATGCCAAAAACAGAGAGCAATTTCTGTTAATATAAAACAGTGTACTTATGCCAAAAACAGAGAGCAATGACTGTTAACAGAGAACAGTGTACTAATGCCAAAAACAGAGAGCAATGTCTGTTGACAGAAAACAGTGTCCCCAGGGATCATTTCTCGGCCCTGTTCTTTTCACTTTCTACACTGCTCAACTTTCACATATAATAAACCGTCATCAAGTCAGCCATCATCTTTATGCAGACAACTCTAAGATTTTTAGCAGTGAAACTCCTGAAAATCTGCCTTCTCTCTTGACAAATATGTCCTACAGCATTCAAGATATCCAAAACTGGATGACACAGAACAAGTTACTGCTAAATGCAGATAAAACCGAAGCCATGCTTGTAGGGACCAAACACAAACTTTCTTCCATCATAACCACTTCAATAGAATTCGGCAATACGTCTGTCCCTCTATCTACTGCAGTGAAATATCTAGGGGTCGTTATAGACAACACACTCTCCATGCAAAAATTCATCACCCACACCTGCCAGTCATGCTGCTATCAATTACGGCGCATTAGTGCAGTTCGAATGTATCTGTCCACAGATGCAGCATCCAAACTAGCCACGTCTATCATTCTCTCACGTCTGTACTATTGCAATTCTCTTCTGGCTGGTCTTCCAGCATCATCTATCCACCCACTTCAACGTATACAAAACTCTGCAGCTCGAATAATCCTCAGAAAGAAAAAAATCTGAGCACATTACTCCTCTCTTGCGATCTCTCCACTGGTTGCCTGTGCCACAGAGAGTAAACTAGAAGATCAGTATCCTCTGTTACAAATGTCTCCACAAAGCAGCACCTTCCTACCTCTGTAATGTCTTCACCTGTTCACTCCTTCACGTTCCCTCCGCTCCGCTGCAGATACCTTGTGCTTAAGAATGCCTAGATTCAGCCAGTCCACCGTTGGCCGACGCTCTTTCTCTGTTCTGGTCCATCGATCTGGAATGACCTCCCTCTCTCTCTCTTCGCCAAAAGCCTACTTATGATGCTTTTAAATCCAGCCTCAAGACACATTTATTTCAAACCTAAGATTTTCTCCTCTTGTTTCATCTCATTTCTGTCCCTGCCCTCAACAACCAACCAACCCCCTCCCTCCCCCATCACCCTGCCAGAGTGTACAATGTGTGTGTGTGTGTGTGTGCGTGTGTGCGAGCGTGTGTGTGTGCGAGCGTGTGTATGTGTGTGTGTGCGCGTGTGCGCGCCGGTGTGTGTGTTTACATTTGAATTTGTATAACCTATTAATTGTAACTAGCTGCATATGAAAGACTAGGGCGAATGAAAGTGCTTTGATTAGATATTTGCAAGATATAGCGCTGTATAAATTCCATGTATTATTATTATTATTATTATTATTAATGTCAAATAAAAGAGAGCAATGTCTGTTGACAGAAAACAGTGTACTAATGTCAAATGACTGAGAGCAATGTCTGTTGACAGAAAACAGTGTACTAATGTCAAATAGCAGAGAGCAATGTCTGTTGACAGAAAACAGTGTACTAGTGTCAAATAAAAGAGAGCAATGCCCACCTCCCAGCCGTAAGAACAAACTGACATCTTCATTTTTCCATCAAGAATTTCAATCTCACCTCGATCACTACAGCCTCTCTCCCAAGAAGCTTATCATTCTTGGTGACTTTAATTTTCACTTCGACAACCAATCCTCTCCTGATGTCAAGCGTCTTTCTCTTTCTTTGTCAAATCCCTCTCTTTCCCAGCTGGTGAATGAACCAACACACAGATCAGGTCATATCTTAGACTGGCTCATCACTGATGTTTCACAAGATCTCGTCACTTCTATCTCCGTCACTGACCAACTGCTTTCTGATCATTCTGCCATTCTTTTCTTCCTTAACATTGCAAAACCTATTTTAAAAAAAAGAAGAAGTGCATCACCCGTCGTAACCTCAAAGCTATTGTCATTCAAACTTTCTCATCCCAAGCTGCTGAACGCCTATCACAAACCCCTGAAGACACTGATACTTCTAAACACTATAACGCTATTCTCAGCCAACTGCTTGATGAGCATGCACCTCCCACTGACCATATTCTGCCTGACAGGCCTTTCGCCCCATGGTACAACCATGATATCCTGGTGGCAAAGCGCAAACGCCGACAACTAGAACGGCAGTGGCGAAAAACAAAAACTGAAATAAATCAAACAGCACTTTCGAAAACAAACCAACAAGTCAAAACCTTAATCCACTCAGTCAAGACAAACTACTACTCTGCTCAAGTTCTCAATGCAACATCCATGAAATATCTTTTTCCCCTCACCTCAACTCTTCTTGGATCTGCAAAGACAAGCCCTCTGCCTACTGTTCACAGTCACTCTGAACTCCCTGATATATTTTCTTCGTTCTTTTCAGATAAAGTCCGTAACATTCGCTCCAGACTGGATCAGACTCCATTCCAACCTGTACCTCCTGATCCCCAATTACTGGCACTCCTCTCCTCTCCTTTCAGCCAAAAAGTGAGGAAGAAATCAGGAAAATTATCTTGAAATGACCATAAAATCATGTGATCTTGATCCCATGCCTGCTTCTCTTTTCACGAAGTGCCTTCCGCAGCTTATACCAACTATCACGAAGATTGTAAACTCATCTCTTCTTTCGGGAATTTTTCCTTCAGAACTCAAAACTGCAATAGTTACACCTCTACTCAAAAAGCACGACCTCAACCCTAACATACTGAAAAATTACAGACCTGTTTCTAACCTACCTTTCATCTCCAAAGTCCTTGAAAAAGTAGTTCTGAAACAACTCAACAGCCATATTCATTCAAATAGCCTCCTTCCCGCATTTCAGTCTGCCTATTGCGTCAACCACAGCACGGAAACCACCCTAGTCCATACGTTAAACACGCTTCTAAACGCTTCTGACTCAGGGAAAATCTCCCTTCTCACTCTTCTTGACTTATCTGCAGCATTTGACACTATATATCACTCTATCCTTCTCTCCCGTCTCAAAAAAACGTTCGGTGTTACTGGCACAGCCCTTACCTGGTTTAGTTCATACCTCACTGATCGATTCCAGACAGTCACAGTAAACAAAATTCAATCAATTCCTGCAAAACTAGAATGTGGAGTCCCACAAGGATCAGTTCTGGGCCCTGTCCTGTTCACTGTCTACACTGTTCCACTGTCATACATAATAAACCGTCACCAGATCAACCATCATTTCCACGCTGATGACTCTCAGATTCAAAGCAGTGACACTCCTGAAAATCTGCCTTCTCTCTTGACAAATATGTCACTTTGCCTTCATGACATTGAAAACTGGATGATACAAAACAAGTTACAGCTAAATGCAGATAAAACCGAAGCCATGATTATAGGGCCCAAGCACAAACTCTCTTCCATCACAACAGATTCAATAGAATTTGGCAGTACATCTGTTCCGCTATCCACTGCAGTTAAGTATCTAGGTGTTGTTATTGACAACACACTCTCTATGCAAAAATTCATCACCCAGACCTGCCAGTCCTGCTACTATCAATTACGGCGTATAAGTGCAATCCAAAAGTACCTGTCCATTGATGCAACATCCAAACTTGTCACATCTCTTATTCTTTCAAGTATGGACTATTGTAATTCCATCACCCTGCCAAAGTGTATAACGTGTGTTTGTTTGTTTGTGTGTGTGTGTGTGTGTGTGTGTGTGTGCATTTGGACTTGTTAGAACTATTACTTGCTATTGGTTGCATGACTGTGTAAGAATGAGTTGAGTGCAAGCGCTTTGATTTGTCTGTGCAAGATACAGCGCTATATAAATTCAATTTATTATTATTATTATTATCATTCACACACTGTTTTGGTTTTCTCTCAGTCATTTG
Source organism: Rapana venosa (assembly GCA_028751875.1). Classification (NCBI taxonomy): domain Eukaryota; kingdom Metazoa; phylum Mollusca; class Gastropoda; order Neogastropoda; family Muricidae; genus Rapana; species Rapana venosa. Next base: position 83,295,872 of record CM054138.1, on the reverse strand, counting down.
CCATTAGTTTACTGTTTTGTGTTAAGAGACATTTCTCTCAGTCATTTGACATTATTACACTGTTTTCTGTCAACAGATATTGCTCTCACCCATTCCAAATCAATGGACCAGAAACAGAGAAAGAGCGACGGCCAACAGTGGACTGGTTGAATCTAGGTGTTTGTAAGCACAAGGAATCTGCAGCAGAGCGAAGGGAACGAGAAGGGGTGTACATGTGGAGACATTCACAGAGGTAGGAGGGTGCTGTTTTGTGGAGACATTTGTAACAGAGAGTACTGATCTTATAGTTTATTCTTTGTGTCACAGGCAGCCAGTGGAGAGATCGCAAGAGAGGGGTAATGTGCTCAGATTTTTTCTTTCTGAGGACTAGTCGAGCTGCAGAATTTTGTATGCGTTGAAGGGATGGATAGATGATGCTGGCAGACCAGCCAAAAGAGAATTGCAATAGTCCAGACATGAAAGAATGAGAGATGCCACGAGTTTTGATGTTGCGTCTGTGGACAGGTACTATCGAATTGCACTAATACGCCATAATTGATAGAAGCAGGACTGGCAGGTCTGGGTGATGAATTTTTGCATAGAGAGTGTGTTGTCAGTAATGACCCCTAGATACTTTACAGCTTTGGATAGAGGGACTGATTCATTGCTGAATTCTATTGAAGCTGTTGTAATGGAAGAGAGTTTGTGTTTGGTCCCTACAAGCATGGCTTCAGTTTTATCAGCGTTTAGTTGTTACTTGTTCTCCTACATCCAGTTTTGGATATTTTGAAAGCAGTAGGCCATATTCATCAAGAGGGAAGGCAGATTTTCAGGAGTGTCACTGCTTAGAATCTGAGAGTCATCTGCATAAAAGTGATGGTTGATCTGATAACGGTTAATTATATGTGACAGTGGAGTGGTGTAGAGAGTGAAAAGAACAGGGCCCAGAACTGATCCCTGCGGGACTCCACATTCCAGTCTGGCAGGTACTGACTGAATCTTGTTTACTGTGACTGTCTGGAATCGGTCAGTCAGGTATGAGCTAAACCAGGTGAGGGCTGTACCAGTAACACCAAAACGTTTCTTGAAGACGGGAGAGAAGGATAGAGTGGTCAATAGTGTCGAAGGCTGCAGATAAGTCGAGTAGAGTGAAGAGGGAGATTTTCCCTGAGTCAGAAGCAAGTAGAAGCATGTTTAGGGTGTGAATTAGGGTGGTTTCAGTGCTTTGGCTGGAGCGATAGGCAGACTGAAACGCAGGAAGAAGACTGTTGGAGAGAAGGTGGTTGTTGAGCTGTTTCAGAACTACTCTTTCAAGGACTTTAGAGATAAAAGGTAGGTTGGAAACAGGTCTGTAATTCTTCAAAATGTTAGGGTCAATGTCATGCTTTTTGAGTAATGGTGTGACTAAAGCAATTTTGAGAGATGAAGGAACATTTCCAGAAACAAGAGATGAGTTTACTATCTTTGTGATAGCGGGTATAAGCTGTGGCAGGCACTGCGCGAAAAGAGAAGCAGGTATGGGGTCGAGATCGCATGATTTTATAGTCATTCCTTTCAGAATTGTCTCGATTTCTTTCTCACTGGCTGGATGAAAGGACAGGAGAGGAGTGCCAGAAAACTGAGGATCACAAATTGCAGGCTGGAAAGGAGTCTGATCCAAGCTAGAGCGAATGTTGCGGATTTTGTCAGAAAAGAATGCAGAAAATATAGAAGGAAGTTCAGAGTGGTTGTAGATAGAAGGCAGAGGGCTAGCCTTCGCAGATCCAAGAAGAGTGGATGTGAGGGAAAAGATAGATTTCATAGACGTCCCATCAAGAACTTGAGAAGAGTAATACTTTGTTTTTGCTGAATGGATTAAGGTTTTGACTTTGTTGATTTGTTTACGAAGAGGCTGTTTGTTTATTTCAGTTTTTGTTTTACGCCATTGCCGTTCTAGTTGCCGGCGTTTGCGTTTAGCGACTAGGATGTCATGGGTGTACCATGGTGCACATGGTCTATCAGGCAGGATATGGTCAGTAGGAGGTGCATGCTCATCAATGAGTTGGCTGAGGACGGTATTGTAGTGTTTAGAAGGGTCAGTATGGTCAGGGATTTGTGATAGACGTTCAGCAGCTTGGGAAAGAAAAGTTTGAATATCTATGGCCTTGAGGTTGCGACGGGTAATGCACTTCTTCTTTCTGATAGGTTTTGCAATGTTTAGGGACAAAAGAATGGTAGAATGATCGGAGAGCAGTTCGTCAGTAACAGATACAGACTGAGATGTGACTAGACCTTGTGAAACATTGGCGATAAGCCAGTCTAAAATGTGACCAGATCTGTGTGTTGGTTCGTTTACCAGTTGGGAAAGAGAGTGGTTAGACAAAGAAAGAGAAAGACGCTTAACATCAGGCGAGGACTGGTTGTCAAAATGGAAGTTGAAGTCACCAAGAATGATAAGTTTCTTGGGAGAGAGGCTGAAATAGTCAAGGAGTGATTTAAACTCTTGGTGGAAAACTGAAGACCTCAAATTGTTTCTACGGTTGGGAGGTTGACGGTAAAGGCAACAGAAAGTAACAGAGTGGCCAGATAAGGTGAGGTTGAGTTCACAGACTTCGAAAGATTCGGGTGAAAACGGAAGGGAGTGACAGATAGAAAGAGTTGGATGCAGAGTGTCTTTGTAGACGATGGCAATGCCACCTCCACGGGAGAGTCGTGGGAAAGAAAGAGTTTTGTAGCCAGGTGGCGTCAGCTGTTTTATCTTTTGTTCGTGACCAAGTGGTTTTAGCCAAGTTTCTGTAAGAAAGGTTAGATCTATGTTGTGTTCAGAAATGAAGTCAGAAATTAAGTCTGCTTTGCCATAAGGACAGACAGATTGAGCGTTGAGAAGACACATGTGGAGAAGGTTTGAGGGAGGCAAAGAGGTTGAAGAAGACAGTGGTGATTGACTATGACTATCAGAGGAAGAGGCTGAGGGTGATGGTAGAGATATGTGCACGGGAAGAGTAGACAAGGATGGCGAGTCAGGAATGGAAGATGGTAAAAGAACTGGGTCACTCAGGGGATTTATAGTTTCATGAAAATCATTACACACATCGTGGACAGAACCATTAGAATCACAGACAAAAGATGAAACATCTGGAGGACAAGAAATGCTAAGTGATTGAAATCAACGTCAGTTAAGAGATAACATCATCTCACTGCGAGATGAGTTTAAGCAATATCTTTCGAGAGCTGCCATTGTGTCCACTGTTAAGTGACTGAAAGCAATGCCAGTTGTGTCTAGAAAGTGTGCCAGGGTTAACTCTTGTCAGGTATGAGAAAACAGATAGCTACTGACAAGTGAGAATGAAAACTGTCATTAAAGAAAAAAAATTTCCATTCCAAGTGACTGAAAACAATGTCAGTAATTAAAAAATTAAACATACATTTGTGCCATTCCCAAGTGACTTTTAAAAAGTTTCACTTAATGGAAAACAGTTTGTTGATGCGTAGTGACTGAAAGCAATGTCAGTTAAGAGAGAACGTTGTGTCAATGTCTAGTGACTGAAAGCAATGTCAGTTAAGAGAGAACGTTGTGTCAATGTCTAGTGACTGAAAGCAATGTCAGTTAAGAGAGAACGTTGTGTCAATGTCTAGTGATTGAAAGCAATGTCAGTTAAGAGAGAACGTTGTGTCAATGTCTAGTGACTGAAAGCAATGTCAGTTAAGAGAGAACGTTGTGTCAATGTCTAGTGACTGAAAGCAATGTCAGTTAAGAGAGAACGTTGTGTCAATGTCTAGTGATTGAAAGCAATGTCAGTTAAGAGAGAACGTTGTGTCAATGTCTAGTGACTGAAAGCAATGTCAGTTAAGAGAGAACGTTGTGTCAATGTCTAGTGATTGAAAGCAATGTCAGTTAAGAGAGAACGTTGTGTCAATGTCTAGTGATTGAAAGCAATGTCCGTTGAGAGAAAACTTTGTTGTTGTTCTTTCGAATTAACGTCTTTTCACTATAAGTGATATTAGACGAAGGGAGACAGATAGGGAGAAATGTAGGAAAAGAGTGTTTGTTTTGTCCCTGGTAATATAATGTGAGGGGTTGTGTGAGTGTTCGTGCTACATGCGTGCGCATAACAGTATCAAGGAGTAACATCAAATTCAAAATGTACATACAAACAAATTGCATTAAAAGTTTAGAAACAAGGGATCTTCTAAGCATCAATATATAAATATTATATAATAATGATGTTGTTGTGTGTGTTGTGTGGTGTGTTGTGTGTTTTGTTGTGTGTGTTTAGTGTAGTGTGGTGGTTGTGTTGTTGTGTTGAAAACAACTATGAACAAGGAGTGAGCAACTTCATGAAAAGAATCTGGTCAGAAATCATTCTGGAGTTTTTTTCAAATAATTCAGTCTCTGAAACGTTAGGAAGAACTGGAGCACTTGAGGACAACTGCAAAAAAATATTGGCTAAAAGTAAACTTTTGGCACAAATACCTGTCCATTTTTCAATAATGTTGTTTTGATACGTTCAAGTGGAATTGCAAATCATAAATAGAAATTGTCCTCGATTACAAGGTAGAAATTTACACAGCGACTTGCAAGCTCTATAAGAGATCCACTCTTTTCCCAGACACAGAAGGGATGTCCCCGTTTTTCAGCAGTCGTGCCCATGACGTTGTCTGTCACAAATGACAAACCTCCTTTACTGAAGGACTAATGTTAACTATTTAGTTGTTGATATTCTGAGCTCCATGCTTGGCTGAAATATCAGCTAACTCATATCCCCAGAGGCCACAATGGGATGGTACCCAACCAAAATTTACATCTGTGCTTTTGATTATCAAATAATGAATTAAATGGCTGACTTCTATGATCCTGTCAGGACGTGTATCTAATTTAAAAGATTCTAGAACATTTAATACTGACTTTGAGTCAACAAAAGGTACAACTTCGAAAACGATCTTTGAAAATGGCAACAAGTTCAGCAGTAAATACTGACAGTTGTTTACCCCCGAAAATGACTTTCTCACTTTAAAAGCTGGAATTACAAAGGCAGCACCTACAGATTTATTTGTATCACTGATCCGTTTCTATAGATTTGAAGGGAGTCTTTGTATTGATCATAACTGCGTACTCCAACCGAAATTGTTAAAAATTTATTTTCACTTTTCTAATTAATAGCATTGATGTCATAAATTGTTCTAATAACTCCCATCATGGGATGGGTGGTAATGTGTTTTATAGCTACATTTAAAACTGACTTGATTTGAACTCTTTAAAAATTTCAGAGACATTTAATATCATAGTTTTGCTTCCTTTTAGATGAAATACAGTTAGGGAAATAAATCTTTGTGTTAAAATGGCAAGTGACTGAAATAATGTCAGTTTAAGAGAAACTTTTGTTTATGGCAAGTGACTGGGAAATAATGTCAGTTGAGAGAAACTTTGTGTTAGTGGCAAGTGCTGAAATAGTCAGTTAAGAACTTGTTGTGTTAATGCACCCAAAGACTGAAATAATGTCACTTTGAGAGAAAACAGTTGTTAAATACTAAGAACTACAAGCAGATTGGTTTGATAGAGACAGAAAAAAAGACGCTAACATCAATAGTAGACTTGGGGAAATGGAAGTTGAAAACCCCAGGGACCGTAAGCTTCCCAGGATAGAGGCTGCAGTGATCAAGTATGACTCAACTCTTCGTGAGGAACTGTTTTCATGTCAAATGAGGGCGTAACGCTCTTAATATCATTTAGATGAAGACACTGTCTTCATATCAATTTAGTAAAAACATGTCATGTTCATATGTCAGTTAGTAAATAAATTGTCTTTTTTTCATTTAGAATTTTAAAGTGGTCTTAAGTTTAGTTAAAACACTATCTTCCTGTCTTTTGAGTACAAATTGTCTTCATATCATTTAGGTAAGGATGCTGTCTTATGGCATTTGGATAAAAATAATTGCCTTAATGTCAGTTTTGTGAAAGATTGTCTTCCTGTCAGTGAAGGAAAATCGGATGAGACGATAAACCGAGGTCCTGTGTGTTACAAAAAATATTTAGCGCACGTAAAAGAACCGACGTCAACAAGAGAGTTGTCTTTAGCGAAATTCTGTAGAAAAAAAGGCACTCTAATAGGGAAACAAATGCAGTTGCAGACCACAAAAAAGAAGAAAAAAAAGGTGGCGCTGCTCTGTGGCGACGCGCTCTCCCCGGAGAGAGCAGCCCGAATTTCACGCAGAGAAATCTGACGTGACTTAAAGTGGTAAAAAAAAAAAAAAAATAATATATATATATATATAATATATATATAATATATATATATATATATATATATATAATATATATATGTATATATATATGTATACACACACACACACATAATCTCTCTTCTCTGTATATATATATATATATATATATATATATATATATATATTTTATATATATATATATATATAATATATATATATATATATTATATATATATATATATAATATATATATCGCGCCAACCACAGCACCGAAACCACCCTAGTTCACACCTTAAGCACACTTCTACACGCGTCTGACTCAGGAAAAATCTCCCTTCTCACTCTTCTCGACTTATCTGCAGCCTTTGACACTATATACCACTCAATTCTTCTCTCCCGTCTCCAAAAAAACTTGTGGTATTAAAGGTACAGCCCTCACCTGGTTCAGTTCATACCTTACAGACAGATTCCACACAGCAGTAAACAAGATTCAATCAAAACCTGCCAAACTGGAATGTGGAGTCCCACAGGGATAAGTTCTTGGCCCTGATCTTTTCACTCTCTACACTGCTCCTCTTTCATACATAATAAATCGTCATCAGATCAACCATCATTGTTATGCCGACGACTCTCAAATTCTTAGCAGTGATACTCCTGAAAATCTTCCCTCTCTCTTGATTAATATGTCCTATTGCCTTCAAGATATCCAAAATTGAATGATACAGAACAAGTTACAGCTAAATGAAGATAAAACCGAAACCATACTTGTAGGGACCAAACACAAACTCTCTTCAATCACAACAGCTTCAATAGAATTCAGCAGTACGTCTGTCCCTATATCTACTGCTGTGAAATATCTAGGGATCATTATAGACAACACACTCTCCATGCAAAAATTCATCACCCAAACCTGCCAGTCGTGCTACTATCAATTGCGGCGCATCAGTGCAGTTCGAAAGTACCTGTCCACTGATGCAACATCCAAACTAGCCACGTCTCTCATTCTCTCACGACTGGACTATTGCAATTCTCTTCTGGCTAGTCTTCCAGCATCATCTATCCACTCCTTTCAACATATACAAAACTCTGCAGCTCGCCTAGTCCTCAGAAAGAAAAAAATCTGAGCACATTACTCCTCTCTTGCGATCTCTCCACTGGTTGCCTGTGCCACAGAGAGTAAACTAGAAGATCAGTACCCTCGGTTACAAATGTCTCCACAAAAAAGCACCTTCCTACCTCTGTAATGTCTTCACCTGTACACTCCTTCTCGTTCCCTCCGCTCTGCTGCAGATAACTTGTTTGTGCTTAAGAATACCTAGATTCAACCAGTCCACCGTTGGCCGTCGCTCTTTCTTTGTGCTGGTCCATCGATCTGGAATGACCTCCTTCTCTCCCTTCGCCAAAAGCCTTCTTATGACGCTTTTAAATCCGGCCTCAAGACACATTTATTTATAGCTAAGATTCTCCCCTCTTGTTCCCTTTCATTTCTGTCCCTGCCCTCAACAGCCCAAACCCTATCACCTGCCGGAGAGTAAACCTTTGTGTGTGTATGGGTGTGCTGTGAGTGTGTGTGTATATTATATATATATATATATATATATATATATATATATATATATATATATATATATATATATATATATATATATATATATATATATATACATATATATACATATCTACTGACAGAGAGCGATGGCGTTGACGATGCCGACATAGGGCGGCACCTGCACGGTCTGGTACAGCAGGCCCATCCTGTCCTGGATGGAGCTCTGGGAATGGCGGAGGCGGCCCAGGAAGAGGGCCACGAAGGGCACGAAGACCGGCAGCAGCACGCAGCGACTGACGAAGGACCGCCGGTCCCGGTACAGGTTCAGGTTCATCCGCCTGCAGCACAGCACATCAAGCACGTCAAGCACAGCACAGCACAGCACAGCACAGCACATCACAGCACAGCACAGAACAGCACAGCACATCACATCACAGCACAGCACAGCACATCACATCACAGCACAGCACAGCACATCACAGCACAGCACATCACATCACATCACATCACAGCACAGCACATCACAGCACAGCACATCACAGCACAGCACATCACAGCACAGCACATCACATCACAGCACAGCACAGCACATCACATCAAGCACATCACAGCACATCACATCAAGCACATCACATCACATCACAGCAAAGCACATCACATCACAGCACATCACAGCACATCACATCATATAACATCACATAACATCTCACCACAGCACATCACATCACATCACATCACATCACAGCACAGCACATCACAGCACATCACATCACATCACAACAAATCAAGCACATCACAGCAC
>CM054138.1:83269034-83279034 GCA_028751875.1 Rapana venosa | reverse complement strand
AGTACAGTAATGAGGTTCTTGGGTATGCGGTCCTTTTCCTTATGGTGCACGTAACCAATAACGATGACGGCTTTGATGCAGCATAAGGTGCATGCTATGTTGGCAACTTTGTATTCCAAAGTCATGCCCAGGATTCGAAGCAGACAGCAGAGATGGATGAAACCTTTCCAGGCGGTTCTCTTTTCTGGTCTAAATCGTCCAGGTTCTGCTACCATAAATCAGAATGATGAGTGCACACAATTGAATACCTTGAGGTTGGTGTTCAGGGTGACACTATCATTGTTCAATACTTTCTTGTCAAGTTTTAACATCAGTCGATTTCCTTGTCAAAAGACAGGTTACTGGTGATGGTGGAGCTCAAGTTAGTAAAATGGCCAATGTTTTCAAGCCTTTCCTCACTGGTACAGACTGATTGCGATGCGGGATCATCCTGACATATGGCGTGCAGATCAGCACAGAGAAAATCGAGCTGATGACAAATAGCGGCAACGGCAGCAGCATTGAAATTTTTATAGACACCAAGAAAATTGAGACCGTCCATTGCTTTAAACATCTGGGAGGTATAGAATCATAATATATGAAGGATTAAAACCTGAAACATTTCCTCTAGGATAGCCCAGACCACAGCGGCAATGACCAAACTAAAAGTCGTCTGGAACGACCTTTAGATTCAAGAGTAGACTGATGCCTTCCATGGATATGTCCATAGTTTTGTACGCATGTGAAATGTGAACCCTAACAGCAGACCTTGAGCCAAGGAGGATACAGGCAATAGAGATGAGGTGCTTTTGAAAACTTCTTGGTATTCCATACAGAGATCACATCATTAATGAGGAAGTGAAAACCAGAACTGAAAACGCTATTAAGCCATACGAGGCCCTCTTCACTTCAGTGAAAATTCGCAAACTGAAATAGCACTGGAACGTCACACGAACGTCTGGACTGGCCAAGACTGTCCTATAGAGAACAGTTCAAGGAGGGGGACGAAGAGGCAGACAGAGAAAACGATGGCAAGACAACATCAGAGAGTGGACTGGCCTTGAGTGGAACGACTTGCTACGGAAAGCAGAAAACCGCAAGGACTGGAGGAAGCTGGTTGCACAATCTTCAGTGTTGCGCCAACGGTCTAGTAGACTACGGTATAGGTGAGTTTAGGTGAGGAGGTAGGCCGAACTCTTTGCAAGCGTGGGCAAACAGACTGGTCAGCTCGTGCAGCTCTATTATAGTGTGTGAGATCAGGGCGCGTTCATCTGTAAACAGCATTTCTCTCAGAAAAACAAATGAGCAGAGTTTGGTCGCGACTTACAGGCAGGCCAGTTAAACAACTCCCATCACTTTTGTGTGTTTATGGACTCCTCTAGCGGAGGGTTTGAAAAGAAACTGATGAGCAGAAATATTGTAAGAGCTCTTCTGTAAAGCACTGCCAACGGTCTTAAGTGTTACTGCTTGACAAATCCCAAATTGTAAATAGATAATTCATGTGCGCTTAAAAATACATCAAAGAAAGAGTTTTCAACAGTGAATATTAATTCTAAGAAATGTTTTATTTTGGTCAGCTGATTATTTTTTCGTATGGTTCTACAGATCATTCTTGCATTTAGCACAAAGACAGAGAGAGAGAGGGGTGGGAGGGAGGGGGAGGGAGCGAGGTAGAGAGGGAGAGAGAGATAGAGACACACAGATAGACACATACAGACATACAGAGAGACTAACAGGCATGTAGGAAGGCAGGCAGGCAGACAGACAGGGAATCTAGACGAGATAATCGTAAGAATGTGGGTAGATTTTAATGTACTGTACTTTATTTTTTTTGGAAAATCACTTGATTACTTTTACACTTGATATTTTACCTAATGCTATGCTAAGAGATGCAGTTTCTGATGTTTTTTGTTCTTTTTAGTTTTTAATTCATGAATGTTATATTTTTGTCCTTTTTAGATTTTGTGTTTGCAAACCAAAGGGATTTCTCTTGATTTAATGTTATATAATATTGTGCTTTTTGATACATACGTCAGTCAGTCAGTCAGTCGTCAGTCAACCAATTAATCAATAATCGTGCTATAAGAATTGGTGCTTTGATGTCAGTTAATTGCAGAATACCTCACACGATCACTGCTCATCAGCAATACCTCTGATTACCACCATATTCTCTCCAGAAGACATCAGCAATACCTCTGATTACCACCATATTCTCTCCAGAAGACATCAGCAATACCTCTGATTACCACTAGCTTCTCTCCAGAAGTCATCATTCAAAGCCTCTGGGGTACCACCATCACCAAACTCTTCATAACGTATTAATTTATGTGACCCTGCCAGGACAAAGACTACAACCAAACTCTCTAGAAATTACGCTCCCAAATGTATCAACTAATACCTTTTAAAAAATGTAAAGGTGTCCCATAACCTATGTAGTCGTAAGGAAGTGAAGCATCAGAGACCTCATCTTCTCAAGGAGCCAGCATATTGAGGGCGGCGCCCACCTCCTCTCCCTTGCTGGTTTATCTTCCCTGGGTCTAAAGAGGCAGGTACCCATTGACAGCTTGGTGAACTGGGGAACTGTACTGAAGCCAAGGCGCGCAAACGGTCACCCATCCAAGTGGTAAGCACGCTCGATGCTGTTTAATCTTAGCTGGGGAAAGTGAGTGCTCTGACCACTGAGTTATCCCATCCACTTTAACTAATGCCCACAATTGTATTTTCAAAGTACTTATGTATGCAGATGATGTTACCTTATTCGTAGAAGATATTTATTATTTGAAAAATGCTCTAAAACTGATCTCCTACATCTCAAATTCTCTGGTTTATATATGAACAGACCAAAGAGTGTGTACAAATATGTATGTTTGTCCGTCGTGTTCGACGATGACCTCCAAAACAGCTAAGGAGGCAGCTGCTGTTTCGGATATTGGGCAGAAATTTGATTATAGTGGAGATGCCTTGCCCACAGTACATCGCCACTCTCTCGGCCAAGTGGGCATAAGGACAGTCAGCGTTGGAGATGTTCTCCAAAGGCCAACCAGCCCCCAGGGCTGCAGCACATAAGGACTGTGCGAGTCAAGCCTCCTAGTCAGAGAGTCACAGTCGATCACTGAAGACTAAGCTGTAAAGTGGAATTCCATGAGTGGGAAAGCCACTGGTCATACAGCCTCTCACTTTGCTGTTGCCCCCAGCGTCAATGGTTTAATCAAGAACTGTGATAAACCCCAGGAGCTGACGGCATATATACAACTATAACAACAAAGAATATTGTGATATAAAGTGGCAACTAAGGGTTACAATTTTGAAAATCTACTTTAGCAAAACTGTATATGCTTCAGAAATTGAGGAAAACTGGTTACAACGGATAGATAAAATCTATCAATTTGTGCCTAGTCCGAAAGGAAATTTTAGTTTTATGGGTAAGGTTTGTGTTGTTGTCTCTTCTTCTGTCACATCTCATTAATTTATATAATGCAGGCAATGAGCGTACTAAAATATTGCTTAAGGAAAATAATCACAATGTTATTTAGATTTATTTGGAAGAAAAAATATTCCAGTACTGAAGTTTCTGAAAGTGTGAACAGAAAAATAATGAATAGGACAATTATGCCTTCGATGCCTGGGGTTCATCACAGTTCTTGATTAAACCACTGGGGGCAACAGCAAAGTGAGAGGCTGTATGATCAGTGGCTTTCCCACTCATGGAATTTCCTCTTTACAGCTTAGTCTTTAGAGATGGACTGTGATTCTGACTTGGAGGCTTGACATGCACAGTCCTTATGTGCTGCAGCCCTGGGGGCTCGTTGACCTTTGGAAAAAATAGTGGGGATGTACTGTGGGCAAGGCATCTCCACCATAATGAAACTTCTGCCCAATTTCCGAAACAGCAGCTGCCTCCTCTGCTGTTCTGGAGAGCATCGTGGGACACGACAGACAAAAGAAAAGAAGAAAGGAATATAAGAAAACTGATCATGGAGGACTAAATAAACATAAACACCATGATTGACAGGCAGAATTCATTTCTCCTCTAGCGGGTCACAAAACTGATGAGTAACCATGAGCAGAAGTGGAAATGTATTCCACATGAAGTATTGTCACCTACTGGTGAAAACATATCCTGTTTCAGCTCCAAGGTAAAAATCTGATGCATTGAAAGGCTTTGGGCTGAAACATAGTTTGTTCTGGAAAACGGTGTTCAAAACGGTTTGATAATCTTCATGCAATGAATACCAACGTGTTATTAAAAGCTGATTATTGGGAACAGTGCTTACGGAACAATGCAATTATAAGATGTAAATATACAACTATTTTTTTGAATGACTGGTTCTGATGGGGTATAACACCTTTCTGACTTAATGGTAGATGGCCACATAAGGAACTTTCAAGTCAAGTTAGATCAAAACACTTCAAGCATCCCATGAAAGACAATTACAACAGTGACTGACGCATTGATATTATCATAATCTCAAAAAGACACAAGAAAGGAACATTTCATATTGGTTCGTGTTGACAAAAGATATTATTAAACGATATCATTTAAAGATGTTACAAGATCTAGATTCAATCCTTATTGAGATAACTATGACCATTCAAAGAGACAGAGAGAAGAAAAGCAGTAGAACTGACTGTAGGTATCCAGCGGATTGGCGTAGGTGGGGCAGGGGAAGCCTAGCTGGGTGAAGTAGGGCACCATGTCGGCTGTGGCTCCATAGAACAACACCTGACCCTGGCACAGCAGGGCCGTGCGGTCCAACAGCTTTACGATGTCAGAGCGAGGCTGGTGGATGGACAGGATGACTAGTCTCCCCTGCCTGGCCAGCTGCTGTAGACTGGCCACCAGGTGGCGCGCCGTGAAGCTGTCCAAGCCTGTGGTGGGCTCATCCAGAAGAAGGATATCTGAACACACACGCGCACGCGCGCGGGTGCGCACGCATACACACACGTGTGCATGCACGAGCTTGCACTCACGCACACACACACACACACACACACACGCACACACACACACGGGCGCGCACGCATACACACACACGCGCGCGCTCGTGCATTCAACACACACACACACACACACACACACACACACACACACACATAACACACACACACACACACACACACATTAAGTCAGGACAAAGCCTTCAGAGGCGGGCTTGGGGAAGACGTAATTCTCCGCTAATAATATTATACTATTTCATTTTTGGACTTGCATTTTCGTTATTCTGTTGTATACCTGTTTCTAAGTTTGGAGCGCAAAATGGTGGATGTACTGATTCAAGAACATTCTTTTGCCTTTGTTACAACTCCTGTTTTGTTGTTGTTCATGCTGCTGCTGCTGCTGCTTCTGCTGCTGCTGCTGCTGCTGCTGCTGCTGCTGCTGCTGCTGCTGCTGCTGCTGCTGCTGCTGCTGATGATGATGATGATGATGCTGCTACTGCTGCTACTGCTGCTGCTGCTGCTGCTGCTGCTGATGCTGATGATGATGATGATGATGAGGAGGAGGAGGAGGAGGAGGAGGAGGAGGAGGAGGAGGATGGTGCACCTTCCGCAGCTTAGCATTTCAGGGGTCTCCCAAAACATGCACTCTGGCTCACTCCTCTCCCCTAGGAATCATTGTGAGGCTTAAAGAGCACACTGCATGAGAAGTTTGCCTGTATGGCTTTTCAAGTATTGCGCCACATAGGCATCCACATTCAGATTTCACAGGATTTTTTTTCTGTAATGCAGAGTGCAGCTTGTCACTGATCATCACGCAATAAAAGAAAATTGTCTCTGATTCGGCGGCTTTGGTTGCTCTGATTTCACGAGGACCTCAGTTTCAAATCACCACACACTTCTGTGTCTGTGGTGAGTTTGTGCCAAAGCCTTCGGGGTTGGAGGTTTGGTCACTGGAGGTGGTCACTGGAGGTGGTCACTGGAGGTGGTCACTGGAGGTGGTCACTGGAGGTGGTCACTGGAGATGGTCACTGGAGATGGTCACTTGAGGTGTGGAGGTGGTCACTGGAGATGGTCACTGGAGATGGTCACTTGAGGTGGTCACTGGAGGTGGTCACTGGAGGTGGTCACTGGAGGTGGTCACTGGAGATGGTCACTTGAGGGACCTTGGAGGTCTTGATTTCGAAGGGCATAGTGATAGACATACCAAAAACAAACGTTTAGTTTGAGCGTTTTTGTTACAGCTTTTTTCCCATTTATAACTGATTTTTATCATGGTTGTTGTTTCTTTAATCAGTATATTTATCAGTATGTGCTCCAAAATTAAAAAATTGAAAGTAAAGCAGAAAAATAAATATGACAGTACAAAAGTGAAAAACCAACTACGAATCAAGTCTCCCCAACTCGTCTCTGAAAGCTTTGGCAATCTCAAATTAACATTGTACAGCATAATTTTCTTTAAGTTATCATGTGTACTTCAATAGCTGACAAAGCTCTTGGCCTGTACCATAAACGAAAGTTATCCTGTTGAAGTACTCCTTATAGTAGGCTGTATATGCAGCATTAGTACGTTTGAGTGTTGATGATTATACTGACTACAATGATGAGGAGATGGGTGAGGAGATGTCAGGCCTATGGCTACTTATAGAACTTTAATAAATTTTACTGCATGAAAGCTACACGAGCGCAGGGAGTGACAACTGGGATGCCAGGACTACTTGAGAAAACTTGCGTTACAAAATGGAAAAAAGGCATCAATTATTGTTTCCACGGTAAAGATAGTCTCACTGAATTCAGTGTTCAGTTCAGTTAATTTGTGTCTGTAAGAATGTAACGGTGATGGATCGCTTCTTCCCAGCCTGTCAGGACTTCAGACTGACCGTCAGTCTGAAGCAGACCAGCGTCCTGTAGCAGGGCACAGTGCAACTTGCAACCCTCACCGTCCATGAGCACACGCTGAACACCAACCCTCACCGTCCATGAGCACACGCTGAACACCAACCCTCACCGTCCATGAGCACACGCTGAACACCAACCCTCACCGTCCATGAGCACACGCTGAACACCAACCCTCACCGTCCATGAGCACACGCTGAACACCGCTGAACAGTTGGCATACTTTGGCTCCGCCATTATCAACAACCTTGCCTTGGACACCGACATCACCAAGAGGACGGGGAAGGCAGCGGCAACACGTGCCTCCCTCACTACTTCAGGAGTGTGGACCAACCCCAAACTACTGATGAAGACCATCCGGGTCATTGCACAACACGCCTGTGTCGACAGCACACTGCTGTACAGCAGCGAAATATGCACCACATAATGATACAGTCAGAAGAAAATGAATACTGTGCAACTTCTTCCACCTGAGAAGCATCTGCTGTAGTATCCTGGGCATGCCAGGCAGAGTGTCCAACGCTGAGGTCACGTGCCCAGCCAACATGTCAAGCATGGCTACCCGCTTATACAGCGCAGTTGGCTGGGCCATGTCTACCACCTGGAGCATGGTCGCATCCCCAAAGACATTCTCTGTGGAGAGCTGGCATCTGAGAGGAGAACTAAAGGCCGCCCACAGCTGCGCTACAAGGGTGTCTGCAGGAGAGACATGAAAACACTCACCATTAACAGCAAGTCCTGGGAAGACCTTGCCGCCGACTGCACGGGGGGAGAAGAAGTACTGTGAACCAACACCTCGAGTCAGGGAGAGGAAGAGAAGCTGATGAACACAGAGGTAGAAAAAGGGCCCACAGAAGGTTAGTGCAGCAACTCCAACAGACCAGAGTCCACACACACAGTAACGCAACCTTTGACACAAAGATCGTTTCTCCACCGCCACAAATGACGCTGCCCAAATAAAAGACCCATGACCAAACGTGATCAACGGAGGCGCACTACTGTGAATGTAACAGTATACCTGCACATATCGCATCAGACAACCTTTTAGGAAGCTTTTTCGGGAAAAAATACATCAGTGTACATGTATATACTGCCTCAGACAACTTTTTGAGGTAGCCTTTTTTAAGGTAAGAATGTAACAGTGTATTTGTAGAGATTGTGTCAGACAACCCTTTGAGGTGGGAATGTAACAATGTACGTGTACAAACGGCATCAGGCAACTTTTTATGTCACTTTTAAATGTCAGAATATAACAATGTACGTGTACAAACGGCATCAAGCAACTTTTAATGTCACTTTAAAATGTCAGAATATAACAATGTTCGTTTACAAACTGCATCAGGCAACTTTTAATGTCACTTTAAAATGTCAAAATATAACAATGTTCGTTTACAAACTGCATCAGGCAACTTTTAATGTCACTTTAAAATGTCAAAATATAACAATGTTCGTTTACAAACTGCATCAGGCAACTTTTAATGTCACTTTCAAATGTCAGAATATAACAATGTACGTGTGTCAGAGAGAGGAATGGAGGGAACTGGTTGCTGAGTCTTTGAGGGTGCCCCCACGGTCGTCAGACTACGGACAGATAGATAGATAGATAGATAGATAGACGTGTACAAACGGCATCAAACAACCTTTTAGGTCACTTTTTAAAGATAGAAATGTGACAGTGGACGTGTACATATCCCATCATACACCTTTTTGAGGTAACTATCTTTTTAGGTAAGAATGTAACAGTGTGCGTGTATATACTGCCTCAGACAACTTAAAACACTTTTTGAGGTAAGAATGTAACCCTGTGCGTGTACAAATTGCAACAGACAACTTTTTAGGTCACTTTTTGAGGTAAGAACGAAACAATGTACGTGTACATACTTTATCAGACAACTTTTTTTAGGTCACTTTTTCAGATGAGAATGTAACCCTGTACATTTACAGATTATGTCAAACAACTTTTTGAGGTAAGAATGTAAATGTACGTGTACATATTACTGCGTCAGACAACGTTTTGAGGTAGCATTTTGGGGTAAGAATGTAACAGTGCACGTGTACGTGTGCATATTGCATGACAACTTTTGAGGTAACTATCTTTTAGGTAAGAATGTAACAGTGCACGTGTGCATATTGCATGACAACTTTTGAGGTAACTATCTTTTAGGTAAGAATGTAACAGTGCACGTGTGCATATTGCATGACAACTTTTGAGGTAACTATCTTTTAGGTAAGAATGTAACAGTACACGTGTGCATATTGCATGACAACTTTTGAGGTAGCTATCTTTTAGGTAAGAATGTAACAGTGCACGTGTACGTGTGCATATTGCATGACAACTTTTGAGGTAACTATCTTTTAGGTAGGAATGTAACAGTACACGTGTGCATATTGCATGACAACTTTTGAGGTAACTATCTTTTAGGTAAGAATGTAACAGTACACGTGTGCATATTGCATGACAACTTTTGAGGTAACTATCTTTTAGGTAAGAATGTAACAGTACACGTGTGCATATTGCATGACAACTTTTGAGGTAACTATCTTTTAGGTAAGAATGTAACAGTAAAGGTAAAGGTAAAGGAGTCCCATAACCTATAAGGTCGTAGGGGAGCGAGGCGTTAGAGACCTCACTTCTCTAGGGGCCAGCATATTGAGGGCGGCGCCCATCTCCTCTCCCTCGCTGCTTTACCTTCCCTAACCCTAAAGAGGGCAGGTACCCATTTACAGCTGGGTGAACTGGGGGAACTGTACTGAAGCCAAGGCGCGCAAACGGTCACCCATCCAGCTGGTAACCACGCTCGACGCTGCTTAACTTGGCTGGGGGAAAGCGAGTGCTCCGACCACTGAGCTAACCCGTCCCCTAATGTAACAGTACATGTGTGCATATTGCATGACAACTTTTTTGAGGTAACTATCTTTTAGGTAAGAATGTAACAGTGTACGTGTGCATATTGCATGACAACTTTTTTGAGGTAACTATCTTTTAGGTAAGAATGTAACAGTGTACGTGTGCATATTGCATGACAACTTTTTGAGGTAAGTATCTTTTAGGTAAGAATGTAACAGTGTACGTGTGCATATTGCATGACAACTTTTGAGGTAACTATCTTTTAGGTAAGAATGTAACAGTGTACGTGTGCATATTGCATGACAGCGTTAAGTATCTTTTTTAGGCAAGAATGTAACAGTG
>CM054138.1:83214034-83264034 GCA_028751875.1 Rapana venosa | reverse complement strand
AAAAAAAACTGATTGTGCCTAACAAAGGCGTCTTTCACAGCCCATCTATCTCACAACACCTGTCTGACAATATCTGCCTGACAATACCTGACAGTCTCTGACAAATGCATCATATACAGCCCACCTATCTGACGACACCTGTGTCTGACGACACCTATCTGACAACACCTGTGGCTGACAACACCTGTGTCTGACAACACCTGTGGCTGACAACACCTGTGGTTGACAACACCTGTTGCTGACACCACCTGTCTGACAACACCTAATTGAATCAAACAAAGGCATTTTCACAGTCCACCAATCTGACAACACCTGTCTGACAACACCTGTGGCTGACAACACCTGTCTGAAAATACCTGTGGCTGACAACACCTGTCTGAAAATACCTAGCTGACAACACCTGTCTGACAACACCTGTGGCTGACAACACCTGTCTGAAAATACCTAGCTGACAACACCTGTCTGACAACACCTGTGTCTGACAACACGTGATTGAATCAAACAAAGGCATTTTCACAGTCCACCAACCTGATAACACCTGTGGCTGACAACACCTGTGGCTGACAACACCTGGCTGACAACACCTGTGGCTGACAACACCTGTGCTGACAACACCTGTGGCTGACAACACTGGCTGACAACACCTGTGGCTGACAACACCTGTGCTGACGACAACTGGCTGACAACAACTGGCTGACAACACCTGGCTGACAACACCTGTGGCTTACAACACCTGTGGCTTACAACACTTGTGGCTGACAACACCTGGCTGACAACACCTGTGGCTGACAACACCTGAGGCTGACAACACGTGTGGCTGACAACACCTGTGGCTGACAACACCTGTGGCTGACAACACCTGTGGCTGACAACACCTGTGGCTGACGACACCTGTGGCTGACAACACCTGGCTGACAACACCTGTGGCTGACAACACCTGTGGCTGACAACAGGCATTTTCACAGTCCACCAACCTGATAGCATCTGTGTGGAAACAACTGTTTCCCACAACACCTGACCGTGTCTCAAAAAGGCTCACCTGGATCTTTCAGCAGCTGGATGGCGATGGTCACCCGCCGCTTCTCTCCCCCTGACACCCCCCTCACCACTGCTCCCCCAACCCTGGAATCAGCCACTGCCCTCAGCCCCATGCGGTTGATGACGCTGTCCACCTGCAGACACAACCATCTTCATCACGTCTTCATATAGACTGTGCTTGTGTGCACCAGGAAACATCACAATGAAGGTGTTCTTCTCCACTGTGATGACAAAATATACAGTTATACCCAAAGCAGACACTCAGCCACATGGAGAGCTATACACGAGAAGAAGAAGAAGAAGAAGAAGAAGAAGAAGAAGAAGAAGAAGAGAAGAAGAAGAAGAAGAAAAGAAGAAGAAGAAGAAGAAGAAGAAGAAGAAGAAGAAAATGCGAAGAATTGCGATGAATTGCGATGAATGAGAAGAAGAAGAAGAAGAGAAGAAGAAAGAAGAAGAAGAAGAAGAAGAAGAAGAAGAAGAAGAAGAAGAGAGAAAGAAGAAGAAGAAGAAGAAGAAGAAGAAAGAAGAAGAATTGCGAAGAAGAAGAAGAAGAAGAAGAAGAAGAAGAAGAAGAAGAAGGAAGAAGAAGAAGGAAGAAAGAAGAAGAAGAAGAAGAAGAAGAAGAAGAAGAAGAAGAAGGAAAGAAGAAGAAGAAGAAGAAGAAGAAGAAGAAGGAAGAAGAATGCGAGAAGAAGAAGAAGGAAGAAGAAGAAGAAGAAGAAGAAGAAGAAGAAGAAGAAGAAGAAGAAGAAGAAGAAGAAGAAGAAGAAGAAGAAGAAGAGAAAAAGAAGAAGAAGAAGAAGAAGAAAGAAGAAGAAAAGAAGAAGAAGAAGAAGAAGAGAAGAGAGAAGAAGAAGAAGAAGAAGAAGAAGAAGAGAAGAAAGAAGAAGAAGAAGAAGAAGAAAAGTTGCGAAGAAGAAGAAGAAGAAGAAGAAGAAGAAGAAGAAGAAGAAGAAGAAGAAGAAGAAGAAGAAGAAGAAAGAGAGAAAGAAGAAGAAGAAGAAAGAAAAGAAAAGAAAGAAGAAGAAGAAAAAGAAGAAGAATGGAAGAATTGCGAAGAATTGCAAAGAAGAAGAAGAAGAATGCGAAGAAGAAGAATGCGAAGAAGAATTGCGAAGAAGAAGAAGAAGAAGAATTGAAGAAGAAGAAGAAGAAGAAGAAGAAGAAGAAGAAGAAGAAGAAGAAAAAGAAGAAGAAGAAGAAGAAAGAAGAAGAAGAAGAAGAAGAAGAAGAAAAAGAATCGAAGAAGAGAAGAAGAAACAAAAAGAAGAAGAAGAACAAAAGAAGAAGAAAAGAAAGAAGAATTGCGAAGAAGAAGAAGAAGAAGAAGAACAAAAAGAAAGAAGAAGACAAAGAAGAAGAAGAAAGAACGAAGAAGAAGAGAATGGAAGAAGAAGAAGAAGAAGAAGAAGAAAGAAAAGAACAAGACAACACAACACAACAACAACAACAACAACACACATTTTTTGGATTATTTATAGTGCTATATCTATAAAACAAATCAAAGCACTTATATTCAACCTTTTCTTACACATGCAACCAAAAAAATTAATAGCTTTACAAATTTAATATGCACACAAACACAAAACACACGTATGCTGGCACGCACTCAAGCTCGCGCACACGCAAGCACGCACGCACACACACACACACACACACACACACACACACACACACACACACACAACAGAGGTTAGACACTCTTGCATGGGGATTTCGACTGTTGAAGACAGGGATGGATATGCGATGAAACAGGATGGGAAAATCTTAGTTTTGAAATAAATGTCTTGGGGCTGGATTTAAAAGTGTCATAAGTAGGCCTTTGGTGAAGAAAGAGAGAGGGAGGTCATTCCATATCGCTGGACCAGAAAATATTAGAGAAAGAGTGACGGCCAACGGTAGATTGGTTGAATCTAGGTATTCGTAAGCACAGGGTATCTGTAGCAGAGCGGAGGGAACGAGAAGGAGTGTACAGGTGAAGACATTCACAGAGGTAGGAGAGCTGTTTTGTGGAGACATTTGTAACAGAGAGTACTGATCTTATAGGTTACTCTCTGTGGCACAGGCATCCAGTGGAGAGATTGCAAGAGAGGAGCACTGTGCTCAGATTTTTTTCCTTTGGAAGGACTAGTCGAGCTGCAGGCTTCTGTGTATGTTGAGGGGAATGGATGGATAATGCTGGCAGAGCAGCCAAAAGAGAATTGCAATGGCACGTTCATGAGAGACCTGACAAGTTTCAATGTTGCATTAGTGCACAGGCACTTTCAAATCGTACCAATATGCCAAAACTGATAGTAACATGACTGGCAGATCTGGGTGATTAAATTTTGCATAGAGAGTGTCAATAATGACCCCCTAGATACTTCACAGCAGTAGATAGGAGAACTGAGCTGTTGCCGAATTCTATTGAAGTTACTTTGAGCAAGAGAGTTTGTGTTTGGTACCCACAAGCATGGTTTCCGTTTTATCTGTATTTAGCTGTAGCTTGTTTTGCATCATCCAGTTTGGGATATCTTGGAGAGAAGGCGGATTTTCAGGTGTATCACTGAAAAGAATCTGAGTGTCATTGGCATAAAAAATAATGGTTAACCTGATGACAGTTTATTTTTTGTGACATTGGGGTGGTGAAGAGAATGAAAAAACAGGGCACAGAACTGATCACTGCCTGATTTCACATTTCAGTTCGGCAGGTAGTGATTGAATCTTGTTTACTGCAACTGTGTGGAATCGTCTGTAAGGTATGAACGAAATCAAGTGAGGGCTGTGCTTTAAATACCAAACGTTCTTTGGAGGCAGGAGAGAAGAATTGAATGGCCTTTAGTGCCAAAGAGATGTAGAGATGACTGACCGAAACATCTCTCTCAGGACCAAGGTCAAGCTACTGCATGCACTAGTCATGTCTACATATCTGTATGCGTGCGAATCCTGGACATTGAATGCAGATCTACAAAGGAGGATCCAGGCTCTAGAGATGAGATGCCTCAGAAGACTCCTTGGCATTTCATACATAGACCACACTACCAACAACAAAGTCCTACAAACCATCACCCAGCAAGTAAAGCACTACGAAAACCTGCTGACCACACTCAAGAAAAGGAAGCTCAGATGGTACGGACATGTGACTAGATCAGATGGGCTGTCCAAAACCATACTGCAGGGAACAGTGCAGGGGAAGAGAAGGCGAGGCAGACAGAGGAAGAAATGGGCAGACATCACTGAATGGACAGGGAAGAGCTTCTCCACAACCCAGGCACTAGCACACAACCGCCGCAAATGAAGCCAGCTGATGCAACGTTCGTCAATGCAGTGCCCCTACGACCCCGGAGGGGGTTATGGGAGCAGATGAGATGAGATGAGATAGTGTCAAAGGCTACAAGTAAATCAAGAAGAGTGAGAATGGAGATTTTCCCTGAGTCAGAAGCATGTAGAAGGGTATTTAAGGTGTGAACTAGAGTGGTTTTAGTGCTGTGGTTGACACGATAGCCAGACTGAAAAGGGGGAAGGAGATTTTACAGCTGATAGGATGGAGAAAGTTTCATCTCCTTTATGAAGCAACGTGGAATGTTTTCCAGCGTCGGCTTACTCCTATGCAGAATTGATAGTGCTAAGATATGTGTGAGGAAATGGGGGTCTTTAAGTCCAGTGTATCTTGTATGACTGATCCAGTTTTAAAGTATGGCTGCAATGACCAGACAGACGAGCAGTGCATTCACAAATCGTAGAAGTAAGCATGCATGTCTACCAGTTGCAAAGATGAATATACCTGTGTACATATTGCAAAGTAAGCAAGCATTTGTACAAATTGGAAAAGTAAGAAATGCATGTCAACAAACTGCAAAGGTGAGCAAGCATTTCTCCTGGCCTCACCTCACCTCACCTATCCCATAGTCCCTTGGATCGTGGGGGCACTAATGAAGATTTTACAACCAGCTTCCTCCACTCCCCGCAGTCCTCTGCTTTCTGTAGCAAATTGTTCCACTCAAGGCCAGTCCACTCTCCGATGTTGCCTTCCCATCGTTTTTCTCTGCATCTTCATCTCCCTTCATGTACTCTTCCCTAAAGGACAGTCTTGGCCAGTCAAGATGTTCGTGCGACATGCCCATACCACTTTGGTTTGCATCTTTTCATTGAAATTAGGAGCTCTTCATAGTCATGATCTATGGCATTTTTAATTCTGGTGTAGAGAGTCCTAATCAGGAATTCTTTAGGTAGCCACCCCGATTCCCGGCACCATCCAATCCGGCACCAGAAATGGGATCCTAAACTTATCCTATTATCTTTAGTATCCCTAAAGAGGATTAGGGCTCGCCTACTGGTGGGCTGGGAGTGATAAAGGGGGGATGGGAAGAGGATAGAAGAAAAATAGAAAAAGAACTATAAAAAGGGAGACAGTAAGTAAAAATGAAAATTATTACCTCAACTCACTCAGCAATCACACTGAAACACTGTGAATGTGATGAACAACAACATTCATTCAATGTAATTCTTCAGGCCAAGCAAGTTGGGTCCACAAATTTATTCTACTACTTCTACTACTAAATCACACACATCACCAATTGTATTACAAATACAATTAAAAACACAAACTATTCTGTTAATTATTTTGTCCAGTCCTCAAACACAACCAATCATCAATCGTGGATCATCTCAGCTCAGGGATCAAAAGATTCACAACGTGAACCGATGATAACGATGCTACATGTTACAAGGAGACCATGAACGATGCTACAGAGACGATGCTAGCCATGCTACGATGACGATGCTAGCCATGCTACGATGACGATGCTAGCCATGCTACGATGACGATGTTCCTTAATGGGGAACATCTCGAGCAAAGACGCTCGTCTCCCTACCGTCTGGAAGGAAAAGGACGCTAGCAAAAAGGCGGCAATTTAAACCCAAGGGAAATAATTCACCGGTAGAAAATCACCCATGTAGTAAATTGGAATTATTTTCCTTGCTAGGCTTAGTAACAATGCTCACAAAGCACTCTTCTGTGAGAGTTGTTACACTGGCCTTCCTCAAAAGTGATCCGATCTATGTATGAGATTCCAAAGGAGTTTGTGAAAGCACCTCATCTCCATTGCCTTGGGTTTTTTTTTAATGTTTAAGGCTTTAATCTGTTCAGGAGGATTTTGAGCATTACTTTGCTTGAATGGCTGATCAGGCTGATGGTATGGTAGTTCTGGCATAGTTGTTAGTTGCCTTTTTTTGAAGAGTGATAAACAAGGATTATGTCCAAGGTGTTGACCCCTCCCCTGTCCGCCAGATCTTATTGCAGATGGTCAGTAACACCTCTATCATGGCCTCTCCTCCTGCCTGGACCAGTTCCGATGGAATGTTGTCCACCCCTGCTGACCTCCCTTTCTTCAGTGATTTTACTGCACTTTCAACTTCTTCCTGTAGGATGGGGTAGGTGCTGTTGTTGGTTAGTGGAGGGACATCTAACACCTTGGGGTCTCCTGTTGCTGTGTGTGTGTGTGTGTGTGTGTGTGTGTGTGTGTGTGTGTGTGTTTGTGTGTTGTGTGTGTGTGTGTGTGTGTGTGTGTGTGTGTGTGTGTGTGTGTGTGTGTGTGTGTGTGTGTGTGTGTGTGTGTGTGTGTGTGTGTGTGTGTGTGTACAATTCAAAGCAGTACTCTTCTCTTTCCCCCTCTTTAAAATATCTTGATCTTCTGTGAGACATTTCCCTGCTTTGTCTTGGATGGTAGTGGTTCTCCCTTGATTTGAAACTGATTGCAAATCACAAAGGTAAGCAAGTATGTATGTTTACAAATACCTGATAGCAAATCGCAAAGGTAAGCAAGTATGTATGTTTACAAATACCTGATAGCAAATCGCAAAGGTAAGCAAGTATGTATGTTTACAAATACCTGATAGCAAATCGCAAAGGTAAGCAAGTATGTATGTTTGCAAATACCTGATAGCAAATCGCAAAGGTAAGCAAGTATGTATGTTTGCAAATACCTGATAGCAAATCGCAAAGGTAAGCAAGTATGTATGTTTGCAAATACCTGATAGCAAATCGCAAAGGTAAGCAAGTATGTATGTTTGCGAATACCTGATAGCAAATCGCAAAGGTAAGCAAGTATTATCTACGAATTTTAAAGGCAAGAATGTATCTCAACAAACTGCAAAGACTACACAGTCGTCTGTAAGCTATGACTCGATGACTACTGACTGCAGCGCCAGGTTTGACGACTTACAATCACTGCTTTGCTAAAAGACCCACCAGCAGCATGCTTACTATTGAAGTCGGTTTATTTTTATTTTTATTTGCTTGGTTGTCTCCTTTGATTAGTTTGGTTCTGTGGGTTCTTTCCATTTTATCATCCTGTGTCGTGGTCACATTCAACTTTCAGTTGTTTTTTTAAATATTTTTTTTATTCAGAAATGAGTATAAACATTGAAAACAAACAGCACTTTGGAATCATAGCAACAGCAAGCTTATAGCTTATGGTGTGCTTAATTAAACAATGAAGATTAACATGAACATAACGGCTGCTGAGCTGCAAAATGTAAACCAACAACAACAAACATTTTCATCAATTGCAATCTTTGCTAAAGTAAGAAAAAAGGAAAACAACACAAAGAAACATATCAGTATATCTCAACAATTGTTTTTCTAATTACCTACCAAATACTTATGGTGTTCCTCAGGAATCCGATCTTGGTCCGCTGCTATGCTCTCTGTATATCAATGACTTACCTTTATCTATCAAACCATGCTGTGAACTATTTGCCGATGACACCACCATAGACACCACCTATAAGGATCCATACCAGGTCTTTCGGGAGATGCAAGAAAACCTCGATATTCTTGTCAAATGGACACATTTGAAACACATGGCACTCAATTCTAATAAAACAAAATTTATGCTTATTTCAACTAGGCAAAAACGTCAAAATCTTAGCATAGTTAAACCATCACTCTTTATAATTGATGATATAATAGAAGAAAATTCAAGTCACAAATTATTAGGAGTAACTATTGATAACAATTTATCTTGGTCAGAGCACATCAAAAAAGTATCTAGAAGCATTGCTTCAAAAATATTTCAACTACGGAAAATAAAACACTTTCTGTCTCTGCACGCAAGAACAATATTCTTTCATTCTTCTATTCAGTCAAGCATTGATTATGCTTCCACAGTTTGGGATCTGGCAAGCAAAAACTTAACTAAGTTTATTACCAGAGTCCACAAACGTGCTGTTAAACTTGTATTAGATAAGTCATTCTCGTTAACAGATGCTGACTATAGAGACAATAACATCATTCCATTAAAATATAAACTACTGTTCAACAAAGGAATTCTAATGCATAAAAATTTTCATGGCATTGTCCCACCATCACTAAGAGACATGTTTACAGTTAATGAATTTAGACACTCACACACTGTTGATCTTCCTTTGCCTAGAATTACTTTATTCAAAACTAGTCTTTCATATTCTGGAAGCTGGCTCTGGTACAGACTTCCTGTCTTTTTAAAAACAGAAACAAACCATAAAAGATTCAAAACATTGTATCATGACTTTTTAATGAAATGTACAAACCTGGCATCATTTTCTCCCCAAATGTATTAATCAATATCAACTAGCGGCATCCAATTAAGTGGTATGCTTTGTTTAATTCTATTTTTCTGTTTGGGGGTATGTCAGTTTTCCTGTTAAACTGCTAGTTTGTCTATTATTTTGGGTGACATGTGTGGATTTGAGGATTTGTTACCAGTACATTCCATCCAGATGTTACATGGTTGTGCATTAGAGTTATTTCCACATAACAATGTAATCTATGTTTGTTTGTTTCTTTTGTTGTTGTTGTTGTTGTTGTGTTTTGAAAACTCTCCCTCTCTACTCTGTCTGTCTGTCTGTCTGTCTGTCTGTCTGTCTGTCTCTCTCTCTCTCTCTCTCTCTCTCTCTCTCTCTCTCTCTCTCTCTCTCTCTCTCTCTCTCTCTCTCTCTCTTCATGCGTCTATGTGTATTCATTTGCATTCTTTGCTTTTGTTATTCTTGCAATCGTTGTTCTCTTTTTTTCTTTCTTTTTTTCTTTTTTACTTTTCCTTTGTTTTTCTTTTTTTCATGTTGAGGGCTGGATGAAAAAAAGTCTTTGTAACTTATTCTATTACCCTCGTAAAATAAAATTGCGTTTGTGTTTGCCATTTATCAATTTGTAGAGTAAACACTCATAAAAAAACAAAAAATAGTTGAAATAGGAAAACCAGAGAGAGAGAGAGAGAGAGAGAGAGAGAAGAGAGAGAGAGAGGAGAGAGAGAGAGAGAGAGAGAGAGAGAAGAGAGAGAGAGAGAGAGAGAGAGAGGAGAGAGAGGAGAGAGAGAGAGCAACTTAGGAAAATAACATCCACAAGGCCAAGAATACTCTTAGTTTATATAATACCAAGGGTATAATTTACATGAGCAGGACAATTATTAAATAAATCGTATACTATGTCAGTAACCAATGCAAAAAATTTCTATTCATTATTACGAAATGTTTCTTGCTTTCTTTTCAACAATCACACATACATCAGTGGAGTGCAAAAGAGTTAATTAAGTACCTCCAGCCTGAATGAAGACAACCTCAAATAGGCTACCATAAACTTTCAGTTCAGGAGTTAAAAAACGATGAATGAATGAATGAATGAATGAATCCTCTTGTGGACAAGACCTAGTAGTTTCAGACAGACCCCGTAGTTCAAATTAACCCCAAACAAACAAACAAACAAACAACCAAACAAAAAAACAAACAAACAAACAATACATGTCTTGAACCTCTGGGCAAAGCTTGATAGCTTTAGATAGTCCCAATAGGACACAGTTTTCGTAGACTAAACCAAACAGTAAGCACACAAACAAGCAAGAAAACAAACAAACAAAGCAATAACGTATTTTTCAATCAACTTCCTCTTGGCAAAACCTTGTAGCTACAAATAGGATGTGTATGCCAGAGTCTTTCATAAACA
Organism: Rapana venosa; assembly: GCA_028751875.1. NCBI lineage: Eukaryota > Metazoa > Mollusca > Gastropoda > Neogastropoda > Muricidae > Rapana > Rapana venosa. The sequence goes on along the minus strand of CM054138.1, from coordinate 83,254,040 downwards.
AACAAGCAAACAAAAACAAGCATACAACGAAAGAAATAAAACACAAACAACCAATACCTGTCTTCAATCCCCCTCCTCCTCTGGGCAAAGCTTAGTTGCTTCAGATAAGCTGTACAGGTCACAATTTCCCATAGACAAGCAAACAAACACACACACAAGCAAACACACAAAAAACAACACACAAACAAACAAATAATACCTGTCTTCAGTCCTCCACTGGACAAAGCCTGGTACCTATCAACAGACCCTGTAGGTCAGAATCTTTTATTAACAAACAAGCAAACAATCAATAAACAGCCAGACAAAACAAGCCAACAATCATAAACAGCCAGACAAAACAAGCAAACAATCCATAAACAGCCAGACAAAACAAGCCAACAATCCATAAACAGCCAGACAAAACAAGCCAACAATCAATAAACAGCCAGACAAAAACAAGCAAACAATCAATAAACAGCCAGACAAAACAAGCAAACAATCAATAAACAGCCAGACAAAACAAGCAAACAATCAATAAACAGCCAGACAAAACAAGCAAATAATCAATAAACAGCCAGACAAAACAAGCAAACAATCAATAAACAGCCACACAAAACAAGCCAACAATCAATAAACAGCCAGACAAAACAAGCAAACAATCAATAAACAGCCAGACAAAACAAGCCAACAATCCATAAACAGCCAGACAAAACAAGCCAAAAAACTCACAAACAACACAAACAACACAAAACAACACAAACACACAAACAACACAAACTCACAAACACACAAACAAACACAAACTCACAAACACACAAACAACACAAACAAACCCCAAACAACACAAACAACACAAACAACACAAACAACACAAACATTCTGTTTTTCAACTCTCCCCCCTTGGGCAAGACCGGGCGCTTCAGTGGACTCGAGATAACTGCCGATAGAAAAGGGCAAAAAAAAACCCCAAAAGAAAACCACAAGCAAAACAACAGAAAAAACCACACACAAAACACAAAGCAAACACACAAACAAACAAAAAAAAAACACAAAACACACAACAAACACACAAGAAAAACCACAACAAACCCAAAAAAAAACCAAAACAAAACAAACCCCAACAAAAACACACAAAAAACACACAATCAAACCACAAACAACAAAACAATCCGTTTTTTCAACCCCCTCCTCTGCGAAAACCCCGGGCCTTCAATGGGCTTGTGGGTCACGTTTCCGCACGTCAGGTTGGGCCAAGCGGTCGGCCTGGACCGTAACCACCTTTGCTGCATCTCTTTTTGGCAACAGGGGTGGCCATCATACTCATACTCCGGTAACTGGCCTTCTTTTCTGTGAGCGATGAGTCAAGCAGGGACTTTTAACCAGAGCCTGTAAACAATTGCAGAGGGGCTTTTTCCCGGAATCAAACCACTAACCAAACCACCCCTGAACTTTGTCTTCCTTCCTTCCGAGCTAAGTTTCCCCCGGTTCACCAATGGTGACATTTTTTCGAGGGGCGACCTTTTTACCCACGTAAGGTGCCATATTCCGACTTCGTACTAGGGGTTAAACACAATTGATGTGCGTGGTCCTGGTTTTCTTTCAAGTTTTGTCATCTCTCCTACTGACACAAAAAACCACCCTTCCAAAAGGGGGAATCAGGTTTTTTTAACGAGTGGCAAGATGCCGGTGAGTTCACAAGTTCACTCAACGGAAAGCACAACACAAATAAAAGATATCAACTGAAAGCATCCCCAAAAAAAAACAAAGAAAATAAAAAAAGAAACATCAAACGAAAGCATCAATCAGAAGTAAAGAACAGGAAAATTCCCAAATGAAATCATTGTGAAAGGAAAGTCCCGCCGGACAGACAAAACAATCCATCAAACAACAAAAAATGACATCTACAAACAGACAGCAACAAAAAACATCCCTCAAACAGACAACAATGACACCCCCATCAAAAGACACACAGACTACCACATCCTCAAACAGACATACAGAAATACCCCAAAACCCTTAAAAAGACAGATAAAAAAAACGCATCCATCAAACAACCAAAAACAAAACCACATCCATCAACAGACAGCAGACAATAGCACATCCCCTCAAAAGACAGACAGACAATACCAATCCATCAACAACAGACAGACAATACCACAACCTCAAAGACGACAGACAGACGGCAGCGGTACCCCAATGCCCCCCAAAGGCGACATTGTCCAGTGGGGAAAAGCCAGGTGGACGTCACCAAAACCGTTTGAGGCTGCTGACGAAAGCAACCCCCCCGCCACCAACCCCGTGCGGTTTTGACTCATAGTTGACGTTCTGCAAGCCCGGGGCCCACCTGTCTGTCCTCCGGGTTCACGGAGAGGGGTAGGGGGGGGGTGGGAAGGGAAGATCCCTGAAAATTCCTGTCCATCTGACACCTCGTGGGTCACTGCCAGAGGGAAAAGTAAATTTGGGTAACACGACCACATGTACCGTACACACACAACGCACAAACACACACATACACACCAAAAAGTAAACACACACGCCAAAAAACCCCACACATGACACAACACAAAGTGAAAGATGATGGGGCTTATGAAAAAAAAACAAATGTATTGCTTTTTCAATGTACCATCTGGAAATAAAATTTTGACTTGACTTGACTTGACACAAACACACACACATGTACACACACACAAACACACATATATGTGACACATGCACATGTACACACAAACACACGCATGTACACACACACGCACACGCACACGCACAGGCACATGCACTCTATCACTCACAGTCACGCGCTAACAAACATGCCACAACAGAAAAACCAGTGCCATCAAAGTAAAATCAACCAAGTAAAAAGAGAACAACAACAATAAACAAACAAATGACAGAGCAAAGTCAGCACAAAACGAAACAGAGAGTAGGTCTAAACAATGCAAAACAAAACGATGAATCGATTAGCAAAAAACAACCAGAATAACAGCAACGATAACAACAACTACAACAGAGACGTTAACAGCAAGAGCAGAAGCAATACCAGTGACAATGACGACAACAACAAATGAAGCAGCAACAAACCCAACAACAATAGCAACACTAACAACAATGACAACTTCAACAACAGTATTTACAGTAACAGCAACCACAAAAAAATAGCACAAAAGTGCAGCAGCAACAACAACAACACCTTTATGATATGAATCGATAAGAAGAAGAATTGCGAAGAAGAAGAAGAATTGCGAAGAAGAAGAAGAATTGCGAAGAATTGCGAAGAGAAGAAGAAGAAGAAGAAGAGAAGAAGAAGAAGAAGAAGAAGAAAGAAGAAGAAGAAGAAGAAGAAGAAGAAGAAGAAGAGAGAAAAAAAGAAAAAAAATTGCAAGAAGAAGAAGAAGAAGAAGAAAGAAGAAGAAGAAGAAGAAGAAGAAGAAGAAGAAGAAGAAGAAGAAGAAGAAGAAACAGCAGTAGAGGAGCAGCAGAAGCCGCAAGAGCAACAATACCACTTTACGAAAAATCACTTGCTGTAGCACTCTTGTGAAGTATCAGTTTTAGACCAAACTAAGTGTTGATATGTAACAGAATCTAACGCACCGAGTGTAACACATTAACGATCTTACAAAGTCAACCCGACTAACACTTTCAACAGTAATCTTACCGTCACCGTGTACCACTTTCAACGTATCTTACCGTCACCGAGTGTAACACTTTCAACAGTATCTTACCGTCACCCGAGTGTAACACTTTCAACAGTATCTTACCGTCACCCGAGTGTAACACTTTCAACAGTATCTTACCGTCACCCGAGTGTAACACTGTCAACAGTATCTTACCGTCACCCGAGTGTAACACTTTCAACAGTATCTTACCGTCACCCGAGTGTAACACTTCAACAGTATCTTACCGTCACCCAAGGGTAACACTGTCAACAGAATCTTACCGTCACCCAAGGGTAACACTGTCAACAGAATCTGACTGTCAACTGAATCTAAAATCTGCAACCCTATCTGACCTTCAGCTCAATGTAACATAATAACCAGTGTCTTTGCGACAGTTGAGTGTAACCTGTATCTGACCTTCAGCTCAGTGTAACATAACAACCAGTGTCTTAGCGACAGTTGAGTGTAACCTGTATCTGACCTTCAGATCAGTGTAACATAATAACCAGTGTCTTAGTGACAGTTGAGTGTAACCTGTATCTGACCTTCCACTGAGTCAAGTCAAGTAAAAAATACTTTAATCATCCCATGAACACCAACTACAACACTGACAGACATAATTTATAGGAATCATAATCTCGAAAAGACACATCAAAATCCAACTTTGACAAAGTTGCCCGAATTCAGAACCAGACATCACGAATCATCACTGGTGCCCTCAGGTCTACTCCCATTCAGGCCATGCACACTCTGACTGGTCTTGAGAGCCTTGAAAGCAGCCAGACACCAAAGTCCTGACACAAGCTGCTAAATTCAAGAGGCTGAAGAACCATCCAATGCACAAGAGAATGTCAGAACCCACAAAGTGAAGGCTTAAATGCAGCAGCTTTGTGCACAATGTGCGAAGACTTGAGAGGCTGGATCCTGAACTGATGCAACAAGGGAACAAAGAAATACCAACCCACTCCACAGTTCCAGCGTGGAAGAGAGAGCAGTTCCCAGAAATCAGAGACACAGTTCCTGTCATCTTACCAAAAGGAACACATGCATGTGAGAAAAGTACTTAATCTAGAGTACATGGAAGAGACCTACCCAAGAGAACTCTGGACATACGCATTCACAGATGGATCAGCAGAAGACGCTACCAGAAATGGGGGTGGTGGAGTCTTCATTACATTAAAAGATGCACAGAAATCCACCAATCAGTGCCAACTGGAAAGTTCTCCACAAACTTCAGGGCTGAAGCAGATGCACTGATGACAGCAGCCAATACACTCTGCACCAACAGAGAGGCAATTCACCCCAGAGTTGTCATCTTTTCAAATGCGCTATCTGTGCTTCAGACCATTGAAAGCTCCCAAAACAAGGAACTTAACGCCCTTGCCTCCGCTCTTGTGGCCCTGCAGCAGTCCACTGAGCATACAGTCATCCAGTGGGTTCCTTCACACTGCAGCATCCATGGCAACGAGGAAGCTGACCTTCTGGCAAAGATGGGAGGTCATATGCCTCAAGAGAAGCAGGAGGTGACGAATGAAGAGGCAAAGACAATAGTGAATGAAAAGCGAAAGAGAAGATTTCAGCAGCACCCTAATTTCAACAGTACGGATGACTACTACCTCCTCCCCAGAGAAGACAAAGAAACAATTGTGAGGCTGAGAACTGGACACTGCAGACTCAGACATCACGTATTTACCAAGCTCCACATTGGTGATTCTGAGGCGTGCCCCTGCGGCACTTCTCCCATGACAGTGGAGGAACACTTCCTCCAGACCTGTCTGTCCAACACACCCAAACCTGAGGGCCGATATCTGGCCTACTGACCTTACTGCCGATAAGGGACAAGCTCTTCAGACCCCTGGAGTGAGGGCCTTCAGCGTATCACGGCAGCATTTGTCAGGGCCTCAGGAGTTGCTGTCTGAGTGTTTAACGAAGAAGAAGAAAAGACACAAGAAAGTTCTGATTCATATTTGCTTAAACATCCCAAGATATTTTAAGTGCAAAACTCTCTCTCTCTTTCTCTCTCTCTCACTCACACACACACACACACGCGCGCGCGCGCCGCGCGCTAATATCTAATATCACTGAGAGTGAACAGACGTAAAATCGAATCGAACACACACACACGCACACACACACACACACACAAAACACACATATACAGATTGATTGATTGATTACTTGATAATCTTTATTCGCAAAGGTTACAGATAAGTGTTGATATACTTTTTATCATCCGGCCCTTGCCCTGAGAAGGGACTATCAATAATCAGAGCTAATAGTTTCAAATACAAGTAAAATGGAGAAAAAAAGTAACGATAGCTAAACAATTGTAATCTATATTTGATATGAGAGAGAGTTATTGTATCATAAAAAAAACTGCCCATACAAGGCACTAAAAAAATCCATGAAAAAAGGTGGGACAAAATTCAGTCAGTAATTAAAAACAAAGAAGTAGAGAGAAAGACAGATAGATATATATAGGTAGATAGAAAGTTAGGGACATAGAGACAGAAACGCAAGTCAATATATAGAATTCTACAATAATTGCCCAAATATCATAACAATACATAATACACAACTATGGAAAAATAAGCAAAATAGGCGAGATACAAGTACACATAATTATGTGGTGTTGATAGAGAGATGTGAAAGAAAGAAAAAAATGTAATTAAAACGTAAGGAAAAAACAGAAAAAAACATTCGATTTTTAATCTTGCATCAACAAAATTGAGTCAACGGGAGGCTGACATCAACAATAAAGAATCCGTATGTTGGAAAAATGAATTTAAAGCATCGTATCAAAAGATATGTGTGTGCCCACTCACACACACGCACACACACATACACACATATACATACCAACACCCACTCACTTACCCACACACACACCTGCGCAGACTCACAAGCGCGCGCACCCGCATGCTTGTGCATGTTTACATCTAATGTTACACAAATACATATGCTTGTATAATTATATTGACTGCACTCACAACAGAAACAATCAGGCAGATATTTCAGAGAAATGAGAAAAACTGGGTAGTCCATGTTCATGGAAAACCAGATCGGGTTTTGCTGGTGGTCGCCGAGTGCTGCAGCACCATGAAGTCCTGCAGACAAAGCAGGGGGGCTACTTTCCGACAAGCTGCTGATTACACAACGACTTGACATCCCTTTGTTCTTTTCCAATTATTTTTTAGCAGATTCTCACAATTCTCTGATGTGTAACACTGTAACCAGTATCTTACCATCACCTGAGTGTAACGCTGTAACCGGTATATTACTTGCACCTGATTGTAACACTGTAACCAGTATGCTACTCTCACCTAAGTGTAACACTGTAACCAGTATACTACTCTCACCTAAGTGTAACACTGTAACCAGTATCTTACCGTCACTTTGGTTTCGCACTGAAACACCTGATCACGGGCTGATTGACTGTGACCTTTCACTGTCTGAATTCAATTGTAAAGTGCCCTTCTCCTGCGTGCAAGTATTCTACATTCGCTGTACCACACCACTAAGTCACCATACAAGAAAAACATACTGAGCAATTGATTGGCCATCATATGACAATAACCAGGCACTGCCACGTGATTTTTTTTGTAAAGAGAGAGATAAAGAACTGATTAGAAGGCATCTTAGCAATGGTTAGACCACAGCAGGAGCTTCTTGGTGGTAGCAAAGAGTCGTGCCTCATTTTCAGAATGTAGGCATGCATTGGCCACCCGCCTGTGCCTTCTACAGACTGTCGAAGACTTACAAGATTCAGCGCTATATAAATTCCATATTATTATTATTATTATTACACAAGGCTGATGTTGCTGGAGGGAGGGGCTCCGTGGAAAGAGCATGGACTGTGATCTGAAGATTTGGGTTGGAATCCCTGCCAAGCTGTCAAGATGACGTAGCTCCCCCAGCAGTTAATAGGGGCTCTGACTCATTCTGTTCCAAGCCTTTTGGGGAGACTCTACACCCAGCCCCTGTGCCAACGCGTGTGTAACATATTGCGTACTCTTTACACCTCAGCCATATTTGGTGCAACCGCATGCCTGCAATGGGCAGTGCTTAGGAATGACGGTAACATACCTAGCCTTCATAGCATCACCACTGGTGTACAAGATTAGACAGTTATTGAAGTATCTGCCTTGTGACCAATGTCACGTAGAGTTGCAGACTATTCCACTGACTGACGAGGGAAACAAAAAAGCAGAAACGCTTTCGATACTCTATCTATCTACAGTTTTCACTGGCCATGTTGTCATGCTGGGTGCTGCTAAGGCAAAGCAAATCGAGTAAAGCCGATTGCTTTTCTAACCAGCTCCAACTTACTTACCTGACAGTTACAATTCAACCAAAGGAAAAAGAGAAGAGATGTGTAAAGAACTGGGATTAGAAATGGTGTATTCCGATGTGAATGAAAGCAACAAATCAATGACAGTAACCTGCTCTGTACCAAAGGAGCCATGCCTGTACTATGACTTTCTGACTAAGAACACAACAAATGCATAAAGGGAAACGAAAAATTGTATCGAAATGTTGTATGGTTTTTAAAAATCAAGTATTTTTTTAAATCAAGATGTGAATGGCAACACATTAATTTCTCTCTTACAAAGTATGAGCATTGAAAAATCAATTTATTGTTTCATTAATTTTGTGGTGTGAAAATGAAATGTTCAACATAATTTTGGTACTGCCATGTTGTGAACGAATTCTGGGGAGAACTCCAATATAAAACCCATGACAAATGTACTGCAGTGAGCAGCAACCATGAAGCAGTGTTTAGCGCTTTGGGTTACGGACTGGAAGGTCGCAGGTTCGAATCCCATAAGCATCATAAGAATTTTCGGACTCCAGCCGGTTCCTTCCCAGAATGAGTGTGCTGTGGGCTCATTAGGAAGACTGGGACCACACAGTCAAGCTTCATCCACTTAACGGATGCGAGTTTGAGAGTGTTGCTCAAATGACCTGACCAACACTGCAGGTGCCTGTTTCTCTTAGGCCTGGATGACGCTGGACTATTTCATGACAGGAAGCCTACAGTACAACCCTGTCGAGTAGTCTCAAAGCAGATGCTCTTCCATAGCAGCACATTTACGTCATCCCCATTATCATTGATCATCATTCTTTTTTTTTTAAGCCTCTGATTTGGTAGCCCCGTCAGTTCAGGTGTTGTGGTGACCTCAAATTCGGTTTCCTCATACATTTCTGTGCCTGTGATGAGTTTGTGTCAAAACATTTGTGGTTGGAAGTTCACGCGTGATGGTCATTGGAGGGACGCCAACTCGAGTGGGTGACTCACTCAGTCTGGCTCCGCGACTGAGCTAATACTGTCGTGAGTAGGGGGTGTCCTCCGTACATTCTTTATTTATTTATTTATTTATTCTTTTATATCGAGGATAATGGAATAAGCACTCATGTGCTTTTTTACATCCAGTCCCCGTGTGTATGCGGTTTTTGTAAATTTTGTCATCTGTTTCCACCGGCACACAATGGCCTACTCTTTCGAAAAGCGGAAAACGATTTAACTTGTGCGCAAGATGTTCTGCATGCGTTCGCACACGGGGCCTCGGTTTATAGTCTCATCCGAAGGACTAATTATAATAATAATAATAATAATATATGGAATTTATATAGCGCTGAATCTTGTACAAAACAAACAAATCGAAGCGCTTGCACTCAATCATTTACAGGCATGCAACTCTCCTTAAACATAATGAACAACAGATTTCAAAACCATGCGCGCGCACGCATGCACGCACACACACGCACACACACACACACACACACACACACACACACACACACACACACACACACACACACACACACACTCGGAACAACACTTAGAAGGTGAAAGATGCTGTTGAAAATTAGGGACAGATATTTGGGGGGAAAGTCTTAGGTAGGAAATAAGTGTGTTTTGAGGCTGGATTTGAAGGTATCAAGTGAAGGCTTTTGGCGAAGTGAAAGAGGGAGGTCATTCCAGGTGGATGGACCAGAAACAGAGAAGGAGCGACGGCCAACAGTGGTTTGTTTGAATCTGGGTGTTCGAAAGCACAAAGTATCTGCGGCTGAACGAAGGGAACGGTATGGAGTGTACAGATGAAGACAGTTACAGAGATAAGGGGGTGCTGATTTGTGGAGACATTTGAAACAGAGGGTATTGATTTTATACTCCAGTCTTTGTGAGACAGGCAGCCAGTGAAGAGATCGCAGAAGAGGAGTGATGTGTTGAGATTTTTTCTTTCTTAGGACCAGTCGAGCTGCAGAGTTTTGTATGCGTTGAAGAGAGTGGATAGATTATGCTGGTAGGCCAGCCAAAAGAGAATTACAGTAGTCTAAACGTGAAAGAATGAGAGATGTGACAAGCTTGGAAGTTGCATCAGTGGACAGATACTTGCGAATCGCGCTTATGCGCCGTAATTGATAGTAGCAAGACTGGCAGGTCTGGGCGATGAATTTTTTCATAGAGAGTGTGTCGTCAAGAACTACTCCTAAATACTTCACAGAGTTCGACAAAGGAACTGACGTATTGCCGAATTCTATTGAAGTTTTTGCGATAGAGGAAAGTTTATGTCGGGTCCCTATAAGCATGGCTTCGGTTTTTATTGGTATTAAGTTGTAACTTGTTCTGAGTCATCCAGTTTTGAATGTCTTGAAGGCAGTAGGACATATTTGTCAGGAGGGAAGGCAAGTTTTCAACAGTATCACTGCACTGAAGCTGAGTATCATCGGCATAGAAATGATGATCAATATGGTGGTTGTTTATTATATGTGAGAGTGGAGCAGTGTAGAGAGTAAAGAGAACGGGGCCCAGGACTGATCCCTGCGGGACTCCACATTCCATTTTGACAGGTTTTGATTTAATTTTGTTTACAATAACTTTCTGGAACCTGTCTGTGAGGTATGAAGTAAACCAGGTGAGGGCTGTGCCGTTAATACCAAACGTATTTTGGAGGCGAGAAAGAAGAATTGAGTGATCTATGGTATCAAAGGCTGCAGATAAGTCAAGAAGAGTGAGGAGGGAGAATTTTCCTGCATCAGAAGCAAGTAGAAGTGTATCTTAAATGTGGACTAGGGTGGTTTCGGGGCTGTGGTTGGGGCGATAGGCAGATTGAAAAGTGGGAAGATCATTGCAATGAAGGTGACTGTTGAGCTGTTTGAGAACGACTTTTTCTAGTACTTTAGAGACAAAGGGTAAGTTTGAGACAGGCCTATAATTCTTTAGAATGTTGGGATCGAGGTCGTGCTTTTTCAGTAGAGGTGTGACTATTGCTGTTTTAAGAGCTGATGGAAAATTTCCTGACACAAGAGATGAGTTTACTGTTTTAGTGATAATAGACACAAGTTGTGGAAGGCATTGTGAGAAAACAGGAGCAGGTATGGGATCAAGGTCGCATGATTTTATAGTCATTTCCTTCAGAATTGTCATGATTTCTTTTTCACTTGTGGGATGGAAGGAAAAGAGAGGAGTGCCAGTTAACTGGGGATCAGGAGGCGCAGGCTGGAGTTGAGTCTGATCCAGTCTGGAGCGTATGTTGCGGACTTTGTCTGAAAAGAAGGCAGAAAAGATGGATGGAAGTTCAGACAGGCTGTGGGTGTTAGGCAGAGGAGTTCTTTTCGCAGATCCAAGGAGATTTGAGGTGAGGGAAAAAAGAGATTGTATGAATGTAGCACAGAGAACTTGGGAATTAGCTAAGAACAGACACCTTAACACCACCAAATAGACCCAGCAGCAGTGCAGTACCCCTCTGGCTGGTGGCTCCTGGACGACTTAATATTGATGGGCTCTTCCAACAATGGTGATGCAATATAACGAATCTGGGCATGTATGTCGTCGGTAGGTGGTCTATGCAATGCCACCAGGGTTTGCCATCTTTCTCTGTCTCTGCTGAGTTCTACGATCTCCTGTAGCCCTCCTCCCAGACCACTGACCTCAGTGATGTTGGCAATGTAGGATGTTGGTGGTCTGCCTCTTTTTTTCTGCCCTCAACCTTACCTTGGAGAACTGTCATCATCAGATTAGTCTGTGTGTTTTTCATTGCATGACCAACATACCCCCGTGTGCACTGGTCCATTTTAGCCAACATTTGTTTTGCACAGAGAGTTCATCAATAATGTTTTTATTCGTTATCCTGTCGGACAATTAAAATTTTGACTCTTAGAAGTCACCTATAGAGCCTCGTTTTGGCTGAGCTTATTTTGGACCTTTCGAATTTTCGCAGTGTCCAGGTTTCTGACCCATACAGTAATACAGGCCAGATCAGTGGTTTGATCCTTCCAATTTTGAATATATCTAGGTCTTTCCAAATATTTGTAACTAAATCATCTTTCACTACACCACGTGGAAATGTCAACCCATGCAAAATCCACACCGGTTCGGTCATCGCCCGTGCAAGGACCACGCCTTCCGTTGCTGACCAGCCGGACGGAGGTGAAAAGCATGTGACTGGTGGATAGATCAAAATCACGATGTGCCAGAAACAACATTACTATTGGCACATGGAATGTGAATTTGCTGACAGCACCAGGAAAAGTGGAAGAACTCACATACAAAATGAAAAGATACAGACGGAACATCCTTGGTCTCTGTGAGATGCGCTGGAAAAATTTGGAAGAAACCTCTACTTCTGAAGGCTCCAAACTCTACTTCAGTGGCAGGGAAGACAAACATGAACATGGATTTGGACTTGCCATCCACAAAGATGCTAGGAATGCCATCATAGTGGTGTTGACTGGTCTCAGCCAACTCATGACCGTTTGTCTGAGGGCATGGCCGTTTAACATCACCATCAATACAAGCTATGCCCTGACAACTGACTGACTATGATGACAAAGACGTTGATGACTTCTCTGCAAGAGGTCACAGACCGGATGCCAAAGAAATACATCATTGTAGTACAGGGTGACTGGAATGTAAAGATAGGAGCAGAGGCTAGCAAGAATTGGAAGAGGATATTTGACAATTACTGCAACCCTGAGATCAATGAAAGATCTTGAGGCACCTAAAATTTTCCAGTTGCAATAATCTAAAGGTGGTGAACACATTAAGTCGGCACTAACCATTGAGACTCTGGACATCAGATCAGCACACTTAAATGAATGCATCATGGTCAAACGTCGAATTCAATCAATGTTGTGAAGACCAGGAGCTTTCCAGGAGCTGACACAGGGAGCAACCATGGCATGTGATGAGGATGTTTAGACTCCGCGCAACAGGATAACAAAACAGGTCATGCAATGTAAGGATCAAGTTCAGTATTGAGAAACTCAAGGACTCAAACACAGTAGCAAAATTCAAAGCATTGATAGGAGGGCAGTTTTCTCCACTCCTTCTTCTGGACAATGGACACCAGAATACATACCTTGATCAGCACCTTGATCAGCACCTTGATCAGCACCTTCAACACCGCTGTGACTGAAACAGCCAATGACGTCCTTGGCAAACACCGACCACCAAAGAAGCCCTGGGTCACAGAAGACATACTAAAGCTGTGTGACAAATGCAGAGAATTGGAGCAAAAAATAGTGAGGCTGAAGGTGCAAAACTTACAGAGAATACAATCAGCATTTTAAAAAGGCATGGAAAAACTCAAAGGAGACATGGATTGAAAAGTAATGCAACTGTATCAAAGAAAACCCACAGAAACCTGCAGAATCCTCAGAATCAGTTCGTGATGTGTTATACCCGCCTAAATCAAAATCTGGACAAATGCTACAGAAACATTTCACATGTATACAAGACTTAATCTGCCATTCTCCCACCCATTGGAAACTATGGTCACAACACAACCAACTCATTCACGCATACTAACCCTAGAGTAAAAACTGAATCTGAGACAAAAAAGCGTGTGAAAGTAAGAGTGAATGAGTGTGAGGAGCAGTTGAAGGGTTGTTTTGAATGTAAGGACTGAGGCATGCTTCTTGACAGTAGCGTGAATGTAGCATGATATCGAAAATGGTAGGCCTGCTAAACTGGAAGATGGCTACTGCTAACTCAAACCAAATGAGAACAATTAATTATTGTTCCTTTCTGTGTTAAATCATTCACAGATATGATGAACCGATAACAAACAATGGATTTATGACCGTGCAAACAACTTACAAAGTGTGGGGACTTCAGGGTTGGTATTTTAAAACGTGGCAGTCACAAAGACGTCTCGCTAACATGAAGACAAAGAAAAAGGTGCAAATGCAAAATGTCTTAAAACCGGAGATTGACCAAAGCATTGGTAAAAGAACAAAAGTACCTCTCGTTCCAGAACACTCACCGTCTGATATCTACTTGATATCACTACAAATATTACACCAAGAAGAGAACACACACACACACCAAAACACACACACACACACACACACACACACACACACAAAACAATGATGACTAGGACACAAGATTGTCTTAGGATACTGAGTTTCTTCAGTAACCTCAAACTTTCTTTAAATCTTCAAAAACTTGCCAAACACCTATACCGCATGTAAACAAGCACATTCACAGTCTGATACTTTTCTAAATGTCCACTAGAGAGCTGATATCTATCTCCTCACTGAGTTACAAAGGAACAAGTTCTGTCACTGCTCTGGCATAGGTGACTGGCTTTTGGTTCTTGACCACACGAATCTCTGCTGACCGAACAAGTGAGTCTTTGCTGCTGGGAAAGGTGCAGATCACCAAGCCTATGGCATTCACACCTGTGAGATCCTGCGTCATTGAGAAGCATGTGGTCTCCTCCCTTGATGTTCTCCTCTGGACTTGTCCATATGCACCTCTGCTGCAGTAACTGCAAGTACTCTTCTTGCCAATGCGTCCAGAAAGTGTTGGAGAGGACTTGGACGTGTTTCCACTGGTGCTTGTAGGATTCCCTCATGTCGCTGGATACAGCAGGAGCCTGATCCCCTTCACACTTCGTCGTCAACAGCATGGATGGTGTAAGGACACGGGGGAAGTCAGGGTCATGTGAGATGGGAACAATGGGTCTGGAATCACAATGGCAGAGACCTCTGCCAGGAGGGTGCACAGTACCTCGTGTGTGAGTGGTTTGCATCTCAAATCCAGGAGCAAGGCGTCAAGAATCCGTCTGACAATACCAATCAGTCTTTCCCACGAACCTCCCATGTGAGAGGCATGTGGGACATTAAACTTCCAGGTGATTCCAGTTTTCAGGAGATGGTCTTGAACAGGCCCTTCTTCAACAAAAAGAGTGTCCGCTCCCAGCCCTCTGGCGGCTCCAATGAAATTTGAACCCTGATCGGAACGTAGCTCTGTTACTGGGCCCCGCAGAGCGATGAACCTCCTGAGACCATTGATGAAAGACGAACTGCTCATGTCTTCCAGGGCTTCAATGTGGATGGTCCGAGTAGCCATACAGGTGAAGATCACTGCCCATCTTTTGGCACTGGATTGTCTGCCTCTAGTCTTCCTCGTAACGACCGTCCATGGGCCAAACACGTCCCAGCCAACATGTGAGAATGGGGCAGAAGGGAGGACTCTGTCAACTGGGAGGCTTGCCATCTGTTGGCTGGCCTGTTTACCACAAAGCTTTCTGCAAGTGAAACATCGCTGGATTTCAGATGTGACAGATGCTTGGCACCAATGATCCCAAACCTGGCTGATCGCAGAGCTCCTTCAGTGAAGTGACGGCCCTGGTGTCCCACCTTCTGGTCATAAGGTGGACCAGCAGAGTAGAGACATGATAGTTCTTGGGAAGAATCACAGGGTGAACTCTTGACAGTTCAAGTGTCTCCTTGACTTCAGTGAGCCTGCCTCCTACACGCAGTAGTCCTTCTTCATCCAGGAAGGGTGCCAGTGAGATGATGGAACTTGTCTTTGCCAGCCGTTTCTTCTTGCCAAGACAGTCCATGTCTTGTGAGAATGCCTCAGTCTGAACTGTTTGAATGTCAAAGGTTTCTGTGGCTTTCAAACTCTTGATGCTGCAGTAGTGGGAACTCTGATGCCAGTGTTTGCAGGAATCCGTTGGCGAATGAAAACTCTCGCACACATGTCAGAGCAGGCACAAAGAGTTAATCGAAGCATTCCAGCTGGAATACCTTTCGAAGCAAGAAGTCATGGTTGAATGAAGAGGTGAATTTGAGACCTTTGTCTTGAAAACACGGGGTCTAACTTCACTGTCAATGTCAGGGAAGACCAAAGGGTAAGTCTTTTTGAGAGCGTGCACTGAAGACATGCTCCCTAAGAACTCTCTTGGCCCTTTTGTTTTGAGTCTAGGTCATCAACAAGACACCTGGTAGCAGCATCTGCAGGATCACATCTGTGGGCACGTACTGCCATTGGTCTGGATGTGAGACATGTCTGATACGTTTCACACGGTTGCTGACGTAGGTGTAGAATCTTCTGGTGTCATTGCTGATGTAGCCAAGAACAACTTTGCTGTCTGTGTAAAAGGTCACACTCTTGGGGTCATGTCAAGCTGCTGCTCGCTGATCATTTGCCACAACTCTGTCGCCAGGACTGCACTGCACAGCTCAAGCCGAGGGATGGTGTGGCCACTTTGAGGTGCTACTTTTGACTTGCCCATGATGAAGCCTATGTGTTTCTCACGATCACCAACTACCTTGGCATAGGCCACAGCCGCAATGGCTTTCTCAGATGCATTGTAGAAGATGTGAATCTCCACATCAGGTGCACAAGAAAGTGATACAGGAAGAAACATGCGAGGAACTTCAATCCTGTGGAGGGGCTCCAGTGACTTCTTCCACTGCTCCCAACACTGCTGGCTAGCTGCATGAAGTGGCTCATCCCACACAGCTTTGTAGCAGATTTCCCTAAGCAAGATTCTTCCAGCAATGACTGCTGGTGCAGGAAAGCCAAGAAGGTTGTAGATGCTGTTCAATGTAGAGAGAATCTCTCTGTGAGTGAACGTGTTGTCTCATAGCTGAAGACAGATCTTGAGAGTATCTGCATCAAGATTCCATAGCAGACCCAGGCAGTTGTGGACTGGTGGGGGTGTGGAGCAGTCTGAGAGGTCAAGGGACTGTAGTTCAGGACAAAGATCTTCTTTTGGAAGAGCTTGCAACATTTCTCTGTCATTGGAAGTGAACTTGTGAAGCCTAATTTTCCCATTTTCCATCAGAGCTGCTTGTGTACACTTCATGAGACTTGCAGCTTGGTCCTTCTTAGGAACTGGCATCACACCGTCATCTATGTAGAAGTCTCGGGAGACAAAGTTCTTCACATTTTCTACAGTAGAGGCTAACTGTTTTCCTCAGACCATAACAGCAGGGGAAGGACTGTTTACAAAGACCTGAACACACATAGGGTACTCCACAAGGGGTTTGCTGACGTCATTGTCTTTGTACCAGAAGAATCTCAAGAGATCCCTATGATGCTTGTCCACAAAGAACTGGTACAACATCTGCTCAATGTCACCTGTTACAGCATACCTGTCATGTCGAAATCTGAGAAGGATACCCACTAAACTGTTTGTGAGGTCTGTTCCAGAGAGCATCATGCTGTTCAGGGAGTACCCTTCACATGTGGCTGATGAGTCGAAAATGCCTCGATTCTTATCCGATTTCTTAGGGTGGTAGATGCCAAAGAGAGGAAGATACCAACAGCTGTCTTCCTTCCCAAGAGCAGGCGCTTCTTCCGCAGAACCACTGTCCAGGATCTTAGCCATGAACTTGAAGAAGTGTTCTCTTTTCACTGGGTCCTTTTTCAGAGATGCGTGCAAACCATGAGCATGACTGATACCCTGTGGGCAATTATCCAATGGCACAGGTTCTGAAGATCTGAGTGGAAGAGGTGCAGTCCAACGATATTCCTCATTTTTCTT
This sequence comes from Rapana venosa, assembly GCA_028751875.1. NCBI lineage: Eukaryota > Metazoa > Mollusca > Gastropoda > Neogastropoda > Muricidae > Rapana > Rapana venosa. Next base: position 83,236,615 of record CM054138.1, on the reverse strand, counting down.
GAAGTGTTTGTCCATCAGAGAAAGGAATTGCCGATCCTCTACTGACGTTCCAATCTTGTCATCTTTTGCTGTTCTCTCAAACACACTGGAGCCCAACTGGTCAGTGTCACAAACTTTCAGATCGTAGGAACAAGGCTCAAAGATAGTTCCTCTGATGCCATGCATGATGTGGGTCTTGGCTACACTGACAGCTGATGGCTTGTGCATCTTGTTCAGGCATACGTCTCCAACGATCACCTACCCAAGAGGTAGACATTGTGCAAAGGGAGATAGAGGGGGTCCCGGCACCTCCCCAACACATGATGAGCTTCTGGTAGGTCACGCCCTATGAGCAAACTGATAGGGACTTCATCATCAAGCTGTGGAATATCTTTGGTTATCCTGTTGAGGTGAGGATGGTGAAGAGCCACATCAGGAGTTGGAATCTCAGATCTATCCTCTGGAGTTTTTCTGCACTGGGAGAAGTTTCAGGGTTTTCTGTCTGTCCAGAGACTGAACACAAAGCCCTTGGACTGGTGTCCACTCATGCTGCAGGTTCCAGAGCATGTCAAGCTGTAAACAATTTCTTCAGACCTGTTTCCCATACTATCCATTACTTCCGGAGTAGCCAATGAACGATTGCTTTGGTCGTCCAATACAGTGTAGACTGGGATGGCCCTTTCAGGCTGGTCTTCAGGAAAGATCACAGCTTTGATGAGTTTGCCACACGATCGACTCGTTTGTTTTCCATTGCAGAGGGATGTGCACCTGGTTTTCACTCCTAGGCACTCCCTGCCATCATCTTTAGGAGGGGTCTGTTGTGAAGATGTTGGCACGGCAGACCGTGAATTACCCTCACAGTGCATTACTGTGTGATGCCTCTTTCCACACATCTCACATTGGACTGCAGCCGTACATTTGTTGGCCACATGCTTTGTTGACGATAGGCATTTGAAGCAAATGCTAGCTTCTTTTTTCAAGGTGATGCGGTCCCTCCAGGTCTTCACAGCAAAGGCATCTCATGTTCTACATGACCTCTGTTTTGCGGTTGAACACTTGGCCTTGGTTCCTTCGAATGCCCCTCTCTTGACGTTTGTCCTTGTCAAAGGAGAAGGCTGGGTCATTCTGTACCTTGCTAATATTTCTGATGAACTGCACTAGAAATGGGAAAGGGTGGAAATCTACTCCGTCATCTTCCTTGTATCTAGCCGCTTGTGACCCACTTCTGCCCTACAAGCTCTGGTGAGCCGTAACGTTCCTCTAGTCGCTGCCACAAGAGGCGCAGACCTCTCTCTGGATTGGAGGGGTTGGAAGCTCGCAGGCTAAGCGCATACTTGCTGGACTCTGGGCCCAAATGCTTCACGAGGAGGTCAAGTTCTTCCTTAGGTGTCACGTCTAATTCCCTCGTGATGCTTAAGAAACTAGTGCGCCATACTTCGAAGGTTTCAGGCTGTTTGTTGAAGTGGGTCAGCCTAGTAAACATGAGGTCTTTCTTCAGCAGAAACTTAGATAATGCCTGAGCATTAGATGCAGTCACAGAGTTGTTTGACTCTCCTGGGAAGGAATTACATGTGTAGGGAAAGAGCTCCGCATTTATGTTCTGTCCTTGCTGTGGAGTATTGTAGACAGTCAAGTCAAGTCAAGTCAAATTTTTTATTTCCAGATGGTACATTGAATAAGCAATGCATTTGCTTTTTTTCATCAAGCCATCTATCTAAGAACAATTTCTTAATGATTATACTGAAAAAGAGACTTGTGGTGCCATGAAAGAAGCCTAATCATGACTATGTGGAAACTGAAATAACCAGTGTGGGAACAGCAGTACGGATTTGTCACAAAAATGAGTAAGGGAAAAAACAGCATAAAGGTTGTGGTACTGACCTCCTTGGCAAGCTGGTTCTGTGGTGACCTGGGTTGTCACGTAATCCCCAGTCCTTGCAGCTCGGCTTTGGGATGGCAAGTTCAGTTTGACTGAAGAAGAAATGCCAGCTGATGATACAGCACTTCTATTTTCTTCACTGACTCTAGGATAGTTGCCTCTGCTTCAGCGGCTTCTGCTTCTTTCTCTTCAGCCAGCAGATTCATCTCAGCATTACATTCTCTCCTGAGGCATTCAGCTTTGGCCTCAATAACTCTCCTCTCTTCCTCAATCACTGCTTCTTGCTTCAAAAGTCCTGCTTCTCTGTGAGCAAATCTGCGTGCACATGAGAAGCTGCTGCTTTGGCACGTTTGCGGGCAGCAAGGCTACTGGATGTCGAGGTCCTAGATTGGCCAGATCTGTTGGAGCAGTGGCTGGTGGACCTAGTTTCCAGCTTTTCCATCTCCTGAACACAGGCTCCAAGGGAAGGCTGGTCCTCCATGCTGGCAGGTGTTGAGGGGTCGTCTGGTCAACAGAAGCAGAAGTCCTTACTTGACTACTTCACTATGCTGCCTCGCATTCCATGAACAGTATCGCAGGGGCTGCCTTTTGTTCAAAGAATAGTCTTGCAGATAGTGTCTTTATTGGTCCAGAGATATGTGAAACCATCCATATGGAAATCTAGAGAGCCAATAGGAGCTGTAGTGTAGTGGTGAAGAACTGAAACAAAACCCCAGAGGGAAATCTAAGTGAACAGCTAATAATACTGGCAGTAATTGGTGACTAAACTTCAAAACAAGAACAAACCCAATGCATACATCACATGTGAAAATGCTGTACATATCAAATATGAAAGGAGAATAAGCCAAATGCATACATGTGAAAATGCCTAACATACCAAAATATCATCTTAATAATAAATGGAACTTATATAGCGCTATATCTTGCAAAGACAAATCAAAGCGCATGCATTCGACCTAATCTTACACAGCCATACAACCAATGACAAATAATCAATTGTTCAAACAGATATTACAAACATGGTACTGCAGACCAAATCTATGAAATAAAATTGCAATAGTCAAATGTTTTTCAAAAGCACACACACACACACACACACACACACACACACACACACACACACACACACACACACACACACACACAGGTCATATACTTTAGCAGGGTGATAGGACATGGGTTAGTGAAGGGTGGGATAGTTCTGATATTATAATAATAATAATAATAATAATAATAATAATAATAATAATAATAATAAATGGAATTTATATAGCGCTGTATCTTGCACAGACAAATCAAAGCGCTTACCAAAACTATCAGAAATACGGAGCGGGGATGGAGTGGGGGGGCCTATTCCTATCTTCAAAACTGACCAATTACACTCTTGTTTTCTTCACAGCTTCCCCGCCAATCATAAACTCTTTTTTCCCTAATTTTGATCTTAACAGATTCATCAGCCACGACAGGCGGTTCTGAATTAATGGACAAACAAAGAGGACTAGAACACTCGACCATCAGACGATACTGCAGCTCTGACACTGCGATAGGAAGGCGTGTAGATAATGCTATCATGGAGGAGGAGGAGGAGGAGGAGGAACACAAGCATCCACTCACTCTCTTGCAAAGCTTGATGGAATGATTCTTTTCTTTTATTTCGTTTCAAGCCAAGCGGATGGCCCGTATTACTGATTACACATGCCAAGTACAACAGCCTTAACAAGGGGGTGGATGAGGGGGGCAGGGGGGGGGGGGGGGGGACAGAAGGGGGGAAATCTTAGGTTTGAAATAAATATGTCTTGAGGCTTGATTTAAAAGTGTCATAGCTAGGCTTCTGGCGAAGAGAGAGAGGGAGGTCATTCCAGGCCGATGGACCAGAAATAGAGAAAGAGCGACGGCCAACAGTAGATTGGTTGAATCTAGGTATTCGTAGGCACAAGGTATCTGCAGCAGAGCGGAGGGAACGTGAAGGAGTGTACAGGTTAAGACATTCACAGAGGTAGGAGGGTGCAGTTTTGTGGAGACATTTGTAACAGAGGGTACTGATCTTATATTCTACTCTCTGTGGCACAGGCAGCCAGTGGAGAGATCGCAAGAGGGGGGTAATGTGCTCCGATTTTTTCTTTCTGAGAACTAGACGAGCTGCGGAGTTTTGTATACGTTGAAGGGAGTGGATAGATGATGCTGGCAGACCAGACAAAAGAGAATTGCAATAGTCCAGACGTGAAAGAATGAGAGAAGTGACAAGTTTGGCTGTTGCATCGGTGGACAGGTACTTTCGAATTGCACTAATAGGCCGTAACTGATAGTAACACGACTGACAGGTCTGGGTGATGAATTTTTGCATAGAGAGTGTGTTGTCGATAACAACACCTAGATACTTCACAGCAGTGGATAGAGGGACTGATGCATTGTCAAGTTCTATTGAAGCTGTTGTAATGGAAGAGAGTTTGTGTTTGGTCCCTACAAGCATGGCTTCGGTTTTATCTGCATTTAGCTGTAATTTGTTCTGTGTCATCCAATTTTGAATATCTTCAAAGCAGTGGGGCATATTTGCCAGGAGAGAAGGCAGATTTTCAGTAGTAACACTGCTTTGAATCTGAGAGTCATCTGCCTAAAAATGATGGTTGATTTGATGACGTTTTATTATATGTGACAGTGGGGCAGTGTAAAGAGTGAACAGGACAGGGCCTAGAACTGATCCCTGTGGGACTTCGCATTTCAGTTTGGCAGATATTGATTTAATCTTGTTTACTGCAACTGTCTGAAATCGGTCAGTAAGGTATGAATTAAACCAGGTGAAGTTTCAGTCTGTACCACTAAACCACACATTCCAATGCATATAATTATATGTCCAATGCATAAATGAATAACAAGATTCATATAGTGACACACTAATATGAGAGGGCTCAGCTAGGACTGATTCAGTAATGAACAAAAGGCTAATAAACTGAAGAGAAGTTCAATATACAATAAACGTTAGTGTAGAGAGGAATACAATATACAAATACCAGTAGCATTACTCACAGGTAACTCCACCAAGCACCAATAGGAGAAAATCCTTAAAATCTTCAAGGCTTCTAACCTCTGTGCTACTGCTTCATTATGAAGTTCATGCATAACAAATAAAGAAAGGTAATCAATCTTTAAACACGCCACCTTGTTTATCTATAATGAGTGGAGGGGTGCATGTAGCATGATATCGAAAATGGTAGGCCTGCTAAACTGGAAGATGCTACTGCTAACTTAAACCAAATGAGAACAATTAATTATCGTTCACTACTGTGTTAAATCATTCACAGATATGATGAATCGATAAATAAACAATGGATTTATGACCATGCAAACAACTTACAAAGCGTGGGGACTTCAGGGATTGGTATTTTACAACGTGGCAGTCACAGAGACGTCTCGCCGAAATGAAGACCAAAAAAAGGTGCAATTGCAAAATGTCTTAAAACCAGAGATTGACCAAAACATTGGTGAAACAACAAAAATATCTCTCGTTCCAGAACATTCCTTAATAACAAACCATGGGTAACAAATACACTGAAAGCATCCCTTATCAACAGTCAGAATATTATTTTCAGAGTGGTGATATAATGGTTTGAAAAACAGTTCGTGAACAGATGCAAAAGGAATTTCGGGAAGGTAAACACTATCTGGACAGATGAAACAAAATCAACAGCACCATCACTGACACCAGAGGAAGAGTATGTCTTCTAAGAGGAACTAAACACATTCTATTGCCGCTTTGAAAGTGATCGTCTATCTAAAATAATATTTTGAAAATGTTTTCACTGAATTATGAAAGAAATGCATGTGATAGTGACGTTAAAGATGATACAAACATTCAAGTGGTGCCAAAGATGTTAAAGCAGTGTTTGAATGATTGACCCTGAAGAAAGATGCTGGTGTGGATGGTGTGGGTAGATGTTTGCTGAGGTCATGTGCAGAGCATCTGTGTGGTGTTTCTAGTATTTTATTTTCTTGGTCTCTTAATACCTACTGTGTACCCAGTCTATGGAGAAAATCAGTCATCAGTCACCAAAAAGTATCAAGCCCACATCTCTTCCTGATGACAGACCTGTGGCATTGACCTCTATAGTTTTGAACTGTTTTGAAAGCATTGTACTGAAACGAATCCTCCTTTTACTTCATCTCAGTGAGATCCTTACCAGTTTGCATATAAAGCAAATAGGAGCACTAATAAAGCAAATAGGAGCACTAATTATGCTACTATCACCTTACTGAATCATGCCTTTACTCACCTAGAAAAACCTGACTCTTACGTAGATTGTTTGATCAACAGAACACAGTCTGTCCACTTGCAAAATGCAATATTCTCTGAAAAGTCTATTTCAACTGGTTCCCCACAAGGTACAGTTCTACCACCTGTCCTCTTCACTCTTTTTAAAAATGATTGTACAGGATCTGATAACACCATCATAATTAAATACTTGGATGACACTGCTCTTGAAGATCTGTCAAATTGATATTCTATGTATTCTAAGCAAGATGGTGATTTCATTTTGTGTAAGGAGAATTACCTTAAGCTAAATGAAAAAAGCCAAAAGAACCTTAACCTTTCCGTATTTATCCAGTTCCTGTTCCACGTCTTTTTATTGATGGAATGAAAGTGGAGCATGTGCATGAATAAATAGAAGTACCTAGGAACAGATGATAAACTGAATTTTACTGCAAACACAAATCTTTTGTATAAGAAATGCCAGTCCCGTTAGTTTTTTCTCTCTACAAACTTCGAAATCTGCAAGTTAACGCAAAAGTTCTGCAGAGTCTGAATTGCTGTTCTTTTAAACATTGATTCTATCATTTGTTTCTTATTTATTTGTTGAGAAGGTAGTTTAAGTGTCTAAGACAAATCTGAATTGAACAAAATTGCACAGATATGTAGAAAAATATTGTGGATAGCACTCAAAAAGATCTAACTGAGTTATATGAATATCATGCGGATATAGCAAGAGAAATTGGTAGTGATGATACGCATGTTTTAGAAAAATGATATGATCTCCCATCTCAGAAACATTGCAGAGTTCCTAGATTTAAAATCATCAGATGCAAAAACAGTTCTACACCAAAATCAATGGCTATAAAATCCTGTGATCTTGATCCCATACCTGCTTCTGTTTTCTCACAATGCATTCCACAACTTGTACCCACTGTTACTGAAATAGTAAACTCATCTCTTCTGTCAGGAAATTTTCCATCATCTCTCAAAACGCAATAATCACACCTCTACTAAAGTAAAATAAAAACACGACCTCGACCCCTACATTTGGAAGAATTATAGACCTGTCTCTAACTTACCTTTCATCTCTTAAGTACTTAAAAAAGTTCTTCTAAAGCAGCTCAACAACCACCTTCATTCCAATGATCTCCTTCCCCTTTTTCAGTCTGCTTATTTGTGCCAATCACAGTACCAAAACCACCTAAGTCCACACTTAAGATACACTTCTACTCACTTCTGATGCAGGGAAAATCTCCCTTCTCACTCTCCTCGATTTGTCTGCAGCCTTTTACACAATATATCACTCAATTCTTCTTCTTGTCTCCAAAATGCGCTTAGTATTAATGGCACAGCCCTCACATAGTTTACTTCATACCTTGCAGACTGATTCCAGAAAGTTATGGTAAACAAAATTTAATTTTTAAAAAATCCTGTCAAACTGGAATGTGGAGTCCCACAGGGATCAGTTCTGGGTCCTGTTCTCTTTACTCTCTATACTGCTCCACTCTCACAGATAATGAACCACCGTCATTATCATTAAATTTTCTTTGCTGATGATACTCAGCTTCAATGCATTGACACTCTTGAAAAACTGCCTTCCCTCCTGACAAACATGACCTACTGCCTTCAAGATATTCAAAACTGGATGACTCAGAAAAAAGTTACAGCTAAATGCTGATAAAACCAAAGCTATGCTCATAGAGACCGAACACAAAATTTCCTCCATCACAACATCTTCAATAGAATTCAGCAATAGATCAATTCCTCTGTTTAGGTCTGTGAAGTATTTAGGTATAGTTCTGGACAACACACTCTCTATGACAAAAATTCATCACCCAGACCTGCCAGTCTTGATTCTATCAATTACACGCAACTGCAAATCCAGTATAACTCAGTCAAGGGTCCGGTTCGAGTGCTAAAATTAGCACGCCCTTTCCTGTTACCAAATCCAAGTGTTGTCAGTTCCTGCTATAATTAGAACTAGCTTGGTTTTGATGGAATGGAATGGATGGTAGCTGAGAGCAGATGAAAGTGTGGGAAACTGACAGATGTGTACGCATACGGTGCATAAGCCCAATTCTCAAATATCTGTTCACTGATGCAACATTCAAGCTTGACACATCTCTAATTCTTTCAAGTTTTGACTCCTGTAATTCTGTTTTGGATGGTTTACTAGCATCATCCATCCACTCCCTTCAACAGATACAAAACTCTGCAGATCGACTAATAATAATGATGATGATGATGATGATGATGATGATAATAATAATAATAATAATAATAATAATAATAATAATAATAATAATAATAATAATATAATAATAATAATAATAATAATAATAATAATAAATCCAATTTATAGAGCGCTATATCTTGCAATTACATATCAAAGCACTTCCATTCAATCCGTTCCTACACTTGCAACCAACAATGATTAACAATATTCTAACAAATTCAAATGTGTACACACACACACACACACACACACACACACACACACACACACACACACACACACACACACACACACACACACACACACACACACAGGTTGTCCATTTCAGCAAAGTGATGGAATTTTGGCTTTTAAAGGCAGGGACACATATGAGATGAAACAAGAGGGAAAATTCTTAGGTTTGAAATAGGTATGTTTTGAGGCTGGAGCTGTCATAAGTAGGCTTTTCACGAAGAGAGAGAGGGAGGTCATTCCAGGCCGATGGACCAGAAATAGAGAAAGAGCGACGGCCAACAGTGGATTGGTTGAATCTAGGTATTCATAAGCCCAGGGTATCTGCAGCAGAGCGCAGGGAACGTGAAGGAGTGTACAGGTGAAGACATTCACAGAGATAGGAGGGTGCTGTTTTGTGTAGGCATTTGTAACAGAGGGTACTGATCTTGTACTTTACTCTCTGTGGCACAGGCAACCAGTGGAGAGATTGCAGGAGAGGAGTAATATGCTCAGATTTTTTTCTTTTTGGGGACTAATCGAGCTGCATAGTTTTGTATGCGTTGAAGGGAGTGGATAGATGATGCTGGCAGATCAGCCAAAAGAGAATTACAATAGTCCAGATGTGAAAGAATAAGAAATGTGAAAAGTTTGGATGTTGCATCAGTGGACAGGTACTTTCGGATTGCACTTATACGCCGTAATTGATAGTAGTAGACTGGCAGGTCTGGGTGAATAATTTTTGCATAGAGAGTGTGTTGTCAATCACAACACCTAGATACTTAACTGCAGTGGATAGCGGAACTGATGTATTGCCAAATTCTATTGAATCTGTTGTGATGGAAGAGAGTTTGTGTTTGGTCCCTATAATCAGTGCTTCGGTTTTATCTGCGTTTAGCTGTAACTTGTTTTGTATCATCCAGTTTTGAATGTCTTGAAGGCAGAGTGACATATTTGTCAAGAGAGAGGGCAGATTTTCAGGAGTGTCACTGCTTTGAAATAATAATAATAATAATAATAATATAATAAAATAATATAATAATAATAATAATAATAATAATAATAATAATAATAATAATAAATAATAATGATAATTATATAAAATAATATAATATAATAATAATAAAATAAAATAATAATATTAATATAGTAATAATATGATATTGATGATGTATGGAATTTATTATAGCATGAATTGTAAGCAACATCAAGCTCTGAGAGTCATCAGGAGAAATGATGGTTGATCTGTGACGGTTATTCATATTGACAGGAACAGTGTGGATGCATAGAAAGGCCAGAAATGATCTTGTGGACTCCACTTCGTTTGCAGGAATGATTGAATTGTTACTGTGACAGAAGACGAGTGCACTCACCAAATGGAAAGACACATAACCAGATTGAACCCCCTTTGGCCCCAAACGATTTAAGTCGAGCATCAACAAGCCCAGAAAAGATTTCCCCCGGCGCTAAATTTTGGGCAGGACCACGACATGGTACTCATGCCCTACAGATCAAGCAAAGCCCAAAAACCCAAAAGGGAAAAAATTCCCTTTTGCGGTTCAACAGGAAAAGCGAAGGCCCCCGAAGCCCGGAAAATCTTTAAAGTGGATAGGGGAGATTTTGCACATTGAATTTCCTCCAAGAACATCAACAACCTCATGAGACCTTCAGCAAGCCCTTTCGGAGAAGCGCTGGAGATCCTTTGGGAAAAAAAGAAAAAAAACAACCGGGGTTCCCCGATACCGGGAAAACCTTTGCGATCAACTAGGGAGCTAAAGCCAGAAAAACAAAAACCCAAAAAACGGCCGAAGAGAAGAACATCAAAGGTCAATCAAAAGAAGATGATGGGGCCATGGGGAACTGGATGTCAGAACAATGCCCAAGGTTGAAAGCAAGGGCAAAAGGGAACAGAAAGGGGGCCTACCAGACCATCAAGGTACTAACCAAGTCCAAGCAGCCAAAAGACCCCTTTATTGAAGAAAAGAGGGTCATTTCTTACAGAGACCGCCACTATCATAAAAGAGAAGGACAGAATATTTGCAGCGACCTACAACACAAAGCTAAAGGGGCTGACGGAACAAAAACCACGAGAAGATCCCGGGGGGGCCCAGACCTAAAAAAGGGGGGGGGAAAGGGGAAAGGGGAGGGGGGGGGAAAGGGGGAAGCAAGGTTGAAAGGGAGAAAAAAGGAGCCCAAGTGATCAAGGCTTTAAAACAATCATCGCCAAGCATTGGACCAGAAAAGAGTGGCCTGAACATGGACCCAACCCATCATATTCCACTTCCAAAGAAGGGGCCCTGAAAAAGTGCAAAATTACAAAACAATCAGTCTGAAAAAGCCATCCAAGCAAAGTTATGCAGCATTGCCTTACAGCCCGAAACCACAAGCAGAAAAAAATCCATCAGAAAACAGGCCCGGATTCAAATTTCAGGAAAATGGCCATAGAGAAGCATCTCCAACATAACTAACTCTACAACAACTTTTTGACTTTAAGAAGCCTTCGACCCAGTGTGGCAAGAATCTGTGGCAAGTCAGAGAGACTATAAAAATTTGACGAGGCCGATTCAAGTCATCCAGGGGCTGTATACAGCTCCCCAGTGCAGTCCTCATGGGTGGGAAACGGGAGTTCTTTTCCGGCTTCAGTTGGATTCGACAAGGCTGCCCCCCTATCCCCCGTTTTTTTTCAAGTGTTCCGGGGAAATCATGCAGGAGGGCCCTCCTTGACTTTAAGACCACAATCACAATAGGAGGAAGGCCATCGCAATTTTTCGATTGGGGAGACGATATGACTCATGGGCCGCGTGAAGAAGAACTCCAGGATCTCACCACCAACTGGGAAAAATCAGCCAATCCACGGGATGGGATCAGCACGGAAAAGAGCAAGTCCTAGTGAAAAACCACACGACCACTCCCACCACATAAAAAAGAGTTGGGGAACACTAGCGGAGGTGGAAACTTTCAAATACCTTGGAGCGTCACACCAAAAAAGGTCGAGCCACAAGAGGGGGAAGAAAAAGACTTTCTGTGGCACTCTCCTCCATGACTAAACTGGCGAAGTGTGGAGAAAAACCCCAAAATCGAACCCCCCACTAAGGTCAGACCTACAAGGCACTCGTCACATCCATTGCCTTTTACAGCTGTGAAACATGGACACTTACTGCCCATTTAGAACTCGCATTCAAACCCTTGAGTGAAGTGCCTCAGGCGGTCCAAAAACCCCCACAGAGCCGAAAACCAATGACTAGTCTGGCAGCAGATAAAGGCACTGGCTGGCAACAAGAAAACCCTTGCTAGATACAGTCAAACGGAGGAAACAAATGGTTTTGGCCACACAACAAGGCATAACAGCCTGTCAAAGACAGTCCTGCAGGGAATGGTGGAAGGAGCAAGGAGGCAGGGACGACCACGCAAAAGCTGGATATCCAACATCAAGGAGTGGACCGGCCTCACTGTACCAAACCTCCTGAAAGCAGCCCAGGACAGAACCATTTGGCGGTCCACTTGCAGCGTCCGTGCGGGTACCCCAACGGTCGTCCCGACCAAGGGATGAGTGAGTGAGTGAGTGAGTCGGGAATCGGTCAGTGAGGTATTAACTAAACCAGGTAATGGCTGCACCTTTGATACCAAACGTTTTTGGAGACGGGAGAGAAGGATAGAGTGATCTATAGTGTCAAATGCTGCAGATAAGTCAAGAAGAGTGAGAAGGGAGATTTCCCCTGAGTCAGAAGCGTTTAGAAGCGTGTTTAACGCTGTGGTTGACACGGTAGGCAGACTGAAATGCGGGAAGGAGACTATTTGAGTGAAGATGACTTTTGAGTTGTTTCAAAACTACTTTTTCAAGGACCTTGGAGATGAAAGGTAGGTTAGAAACAGGTCTGAAATTTTTCAGTATGTTAGTGTCGAGATCTGTACTTTTTGAGTAGAGGTGTAACTATTGCAGTTTTGAGTTCTGATGGAAAAATTCCCGAAAGAAGAGATGAGTTTACTAGTCCTAAGAAATAAAAAATCTAAACACATTATTCCTCTTTTGTGATCTCTTCACAGGCTGCCTGTCTCATGAAGAGTAGGTATAAGATAATACCCTCTGTTCAAATGTCTCCCAAATCTGCCCCCTCTTATCTCCGTAGCTGTCTTCACCTGTGCACTCCATCCCGTTCCCTTCGTTCAGCGCTGACACTTTGGGCTTCCAAACTCCCAGATGCAAACAAACCCCTGTTGGCCATTGCTTTTTTTCTGTTTATGGTCCATCCACCTGGAATGACCTCCCTCTATCCCCTTGCCAAAATCCTATATTTGACACTTTCAAATCCAGCCTCAAAACCCATTTATTTCCTACCTCATGTCTTCACCTCATGTGTTCACCTCATGTGCTTCACCTCATGTCTTCACCTCATGTCTTCACCTCATCATGTGTTCACCTCATCATGTGTTCACCTCATCATGTGTTCACCTCATGTCTTCACCTCATGTCTTCACCTCATGTGTTCACCTCATGTGTTCCCCCTTCCATTGTCTTCACCTTCCCAAGTCTTCGCTCCCTTTTCTACAGCCACCTCCCCCTCCACAGGGAAAGAAACAGGGGTGGGTATGTGCGAAAGCGCTATATAAATTCCATACTTAAATTATTACTATTTTATTATTATTATTATTATTATTTTTAAAATTGGTGCCCCGTTTTTCTAAGCAAAAATTTTTGATATCTTTTTAATTCTAATATTATTTTTGGAAAGTTGCTTTGGGGGTAAATTTTTGGAAATGCAAGGCTTCGATTTTTTGTTTTTTACAGATTCAGGTTAATTTTAAGACAATACTTGATGATAAAGATTGATGATATGATGATGAGATGATAAAGATGATGATGAATGATGATGATGTTTAATAGAGTAGTAGTAGTAGTAGTAGAAAATAGTGGTGGTAGAGTAGTAAGTAGTAGTATATAGTAGTGGGTAGTAGTAGAAAAGAAAGTAAAGTGGGAGAGGGGGTTTTTGGGGAAAAAGGAAGGGAGGGGAGGGGGAAGAAGGAGGGGGAGGAGGGTGATAAATGATTAAAATATAATGTTTGATTTTTTTTTGTGAAAACTTTTTTAAAATAAAAAAAGTCTTTAAAATGAGAAAATTATAATTTTTTAAAACTTGATGCTGAAGCTTTTCCCCATTTTTTTAAAATTTTTTAAAATTTTTTGTTTTTTTTTTCTTTTTTTTCCCTTTTTTTTCGGGGATAATAATAAAGCACTCTTGCTTTTTTCATCTGTGCCTGTGTGAAAACAGTTTTGAAAATTTTTGTCACCCAAATTCCCCCCCGGGCCCCACAAATGGCCTACTCTTCCAAAGAGCGGAACGGGCTTTAACGTGTGCCTTGCTGCCAAGATATTCTGTATGCGTTCGCATACGGGACCTCGGTTCATAGTCTCATCTGAAGGACGAATTTTGTTTTAAAATTGTTTGCACAGAGAGCATAACGTTTTCATTTTGTAAGGTGCTGTAAGCTTTATTTCACACAGTGACTCTTCTGATCATGCTTACTCAAATAATCATTCTTTTCTCTCTCTCTCTCTCTCTCTCTCTCTCTCTCTCCTCCTCTCTCTCTCTCTCTCTCTCTCTAGCTATGTATTTCTCTATCTATCTCCTCTCTCTGTTTGTGCACTGCTTGTATGCACGTGCATGCGTGGACAGTTGTAGGTGAAGGAGTCTTGTATATCAGGGCTGGTGCAGCCCGTGCACAACTCTGTTGCAGAACCAGGTGTGGGAGTATGTCAGATAATCATGTGTCCTTTGCACAGAGAGCATAATAATGTGTTGATTTTGTTTGGTGATATCATCTGTATAATCTCTGATGACATGTAAATGATTCTTTCTTTTGTTCCAGTTTCAGCTCCGTTCTAAATACTCTATTATCTCAGAGAAATTCATTTAGGTTATGAGCAAAGGATTGCACATCTAAAGGATAAAATACTGAATCACAATACATGTCAACACAAAGCTGACAGCACCATACAAATTTAACACATTATGTTAGATTGTAATATTTTTCTCGGGGAAAAAAATTTAATTTTTTCTCTGTTTGGGGATTTAAATAAAGGGGATTTTTGGGAATTTTTTGAATTTTTAAAGGAAAGTTGAAAAGGGGGCCTTGGGGGTTACTGCCCTTTCCTGGGCCCCCCAATTTTTTTAACCATTTTTAAGGCTGTTCCTAAGTTAACCAAGTTTAAACCTTTTTCGCTGTCTGCATGTTGAGCTGGATTTCGCTGTTGGTCTCACAGCAGTTGTTTCCTGCTTTGTTACTTAAAAACCTCAAAGGTTTGATTCTTCTCCCGTCATGGCAAAGGTCCAAGATGCTGTCAGTGATCCATGGCTGTTTCTTCTTTCTCTGTCTTCCCAGCACTTCTTCTACTGTCTCTGTTATGACTTGTTTGAATTTATTATCAAGTTTATTCATGTTGTTATTCATACTATTCAGTGCTACTAATTTTCCTACTATCTGAGCTTGAAAGGCCAATGCTCTATGGGGGCCTTTTTCTCAACTGCTATCAAACTACTCTTAACAACAACAACAACAACCACACAAACACACACACACGCGCGCGCTGAAAATAAAGTTTGACTTTCACACACACAACACACACACACACACACACACACACACACAACACACAACACCACACACACACACCACACACACACACACACACTTACTATATGTATCTTTCTCTATATATATAATATTTATGTATTTATTTATTTATTTTTTATTTTTTAATAATAAGCATCATTCTGTCTCAGAGGACTAATGACTTACGTTCTAGGTGATTATTCTGGTGCAGTGTCGGGTGTGGCAGGCCAGTCCCACACAGGGAATGACAGACCGTCCCTATGGCAGAGAGCACAGATGAAGTCTGACAATGCTGGTCTGTGTGGTGTAATTCACACGTTTAATGTATGGTAAAATACAGCATACTGTTATCTGGCTTTGTTGAGTATTGTCTTTTATTAAAATATAGGAACAAACTCAAAACATAGGTAGGCGTTTGGGGACATCAGGGATATTAGAAAGTTGTGCATTTTATAATATAAAAAACATGTTGTAAGGGATTGGTGTGTTGACGCTGTGTTGGAAAAGTTCACTGTTCACTGTTCACTGGTCCCGTAACCCGCCAGGGTCGTGGGGGCGCTGCATGGTGGACGAACGGTGGACCAGCTGGCTCCACTTAGCGCGGTCGTGGGCAAGTGCCTGGGTGACACTGAAGTCCTCCCCTGTCCAATCACGGATGTCGTCGGCCCACTTTCTCCTCTGTCTGCCCCGTCTTCTCTTCCCCTGGACTGTTCCTTGCAGGATGGTCTTTGCAAGTCTTTGACGTGTTACGTGCCCATACCATCTGAGTTTCCTCTTTTTCGCCGTGGTCGTAGGTCTCCATTAGTCCCCGCACTGTTGAGTGATCATTCTGCGGACTTCATTGTTGGTGACATGGTCCTTGTATGAGATGCCAAGGAGCCTTCTGAGGCATCTCATTTCTACTGCTTGGATCCTCCTTTGTAGGTCGCGTTTTAGTGTCCATGCCTCACATGCGTAAAGCATGATTGAGGTGACTAGCGCGTTTAGTAACTTTACCTTGGTTCCGAGAGGGATGTTTCTGTCTCTCCATATGGTCTTCAGTCTTGCCATTGCTGCTGCTGTTTGTGCCGCTCTTGCTAGGATTTCGGTCTTCGATCCCTCCTCACTTATGATGGCTCCAAGGTACTTGAAATGGTCAACTGTCTCCAGTTCTTTTCCGCTGAGAGTGATCTTGGTGGTGATTGGCTGGGCACTGTTTGTCATGAGCTTGGTTTTCTCGGCACTGATTTCCATGCCGTATCGGGAGGATATTTCGTCCAGTTTCTTCACTAGGTTGGCCAGTTCCTCTTCATTTCCTGCCATACCGTCAATGTCATCGGCAAACCTGAGGTTGGTGATTGTTCGCCCTCCAATGCTGACTGTGCCTGTGTGGTCTTCTGTTGGAAAAGTACTCCAGGTATAAGTCAAGTCAAGTCAAGTCAAGTCAAAAACACTTTAATCATCCCATGAAGGGCAATTACAATACTGACAGGAACATTGATACCTATAATTCTCTCACAAGACACAAGAAATATACATTTCAAATTGTTATAAACATTCCAAGATAGCTTCAAAATATTATCATACATTAACACAAACCCAGGTGCGCACGCACACACACACACACACACACACACCACACACAACACACACACACACACACACACACACACACCACACACACACACACACACACACTTACCAATGTAGGAATACAATGTTGTAAAAACCATTGATTGGAAAAGGTAAAAACTTAATTTTTAAGTGTGCACGCACGCGCGCCCATAATGACCATTGTCTAGTAAAGACATAAACACACACACACACACACACACACACACACACACACACACACACACAATTTAGAAATCATTCTTGAAAGCCAAAAGCAAGATACAGGAGTACTTATTTTCATTAACACACACACACACACACACACACACACGCGCGCGCGCGCGCGCGCGCGCACGTACTTGACAATCAGGGGGGTATATCAGAGAATGTAAAACTGTTTGGTCAGTGCTGTTTTGAATTAAAAATTCGAATGACTACTGGAACAAAAGAATTTCTTTTTCTATTTGTTTTACTGTTGGAGCACCGAAAGCGGCGTCCTGAAGGCAATAACTGAAATTCCGAAGACATAGCATGGGATGGATCAGCCAAGATGGCAGTCGCTTTGCGAACAAGCTGCTGATCGCAGTACGGCTTGAGATCTCTTTGTTCTTCACCAATTATTTTTGAGTAGATTCTAACAATTCTCCGAAGACTATTCTTGTTTTTAACACTAAGGTTGTCGTACCAACAGATGGAAGCAAAACTTAGAACACTCTCTATGTAGGACTTGTAGAACAAAGAAAGAATCTTTTTGTCAACAAAAAATGAGTTAAGCTTCTTCAGAATATACATACGTTGTTGTCCCTTTTTGACAATTACGTCAGTGTTAGCATCCCAGTTTAATTTGTGATCAAAAACAGTTCCCAGATATTGTACTTTGAAACATTTTCAACTTCTTGACTCTGGATGATAACATGCTCAGAAGTGTGACCCGATCTTCTGAAATCGATAGGAAGATCATTAGTTTTAGAAACATTTAGCTCCAGATATGCCTCATCACACCAATTGACGAAATCAGTGAGGGCTGGACCATGGTTTTGGACAGATCCAGATAAGAGAGACAAAAGAGCACTGTCATCAGCAAATTTTACAAGAAAGGAATTTTCATAGCTGCTTCTGCAATTATCTGTGCATAGGATGTACAGAAGTGGCGAGAGAACACATCCCTATTCAGAACCCACACAGGTAAATCTAACCGATGAAGATACATATATAGATTACCTCCATGTGCTCGATTCTACATCCCCTGATGCCCCTAAGTTCATCCTGGGTGATTTCAATAGCTGTTCCCTTAGTAAACTGCTGAAGAACTATGAACAGTATGTGACCTGCCCTACACGAAGAAACAAGACCCTAGACTTGTGCTACGGGACTGTAGCAGGCGCCTATAGATCGTTGCCCTTGCCTCCCCTGGGATCGTCTGACCACAACTGCGTTCTTCTAGCACCCATGTACCAGTCAGTGTTTCAGTGCCTTCAGCCTATAGTCAGAACTACAAAAAAATGGACTGCTGATAGTATAGCTAGTCTGCAAGGCTGGTTTGATTGCACTGACTGGGATATGTTTTATTATGTGTGTTCAGATCTGAATGAGCTCACTGATGTTATTTGTTCTTATATTTCATTTTGTGTTTGTTGTGTCATTCCAACTAAGGAGATAACCATTTACCCCAATAACAAGCCTTGGGTTACAAAGGATCTGAAACGTGTTTTAAACAAAAAGAAAGCAGTATTTTATACAGGCACAGAACAACAAAAGAAGGAAGTAAATAAAGAAGTCAAAGCTGCTGTTGCACAGGCCAGACCTATATATAAAAATAAGATAGAAGACAAGTTTGCGGGGAACAATTTTCGTGCTGCATGGCAGGGTATCAAAAATATGTCTGCAGTAAATATGGTAGGTGTCCAACATAGGTCAAAGATCAGTTTGCAGGGAGTATGTGATAACAACTTATCAGACCATCTAAACGCTTTTTTTACTCGCTTTGAAAAGCATGATTTCTCAGATGAAATAAACGACCTGAAGCAATCCCTAGCGTAACTGGCTTCCTGTAACCTTCAAGTTTCCAGTACAAAGACCATGATAACTGCAGGCACTTATCCCATCTAGCTCTGACTCTGACTCATTCTCCTCCTGCATTATGGTGTCAGGACTCTATCACCTGACGTCGCCATTGCGGGATGATTGCTTGAGGTCATAACGGTCTCCCCATTGTGCTCCCTTGTGCTCAAGGTCCTGACCTGTTTCTCCACCTGACGGTGTAGGAGAAGGTTGGTTCCCTGATACTGAATATGGAAGTGAACAGGGTGCATGTGCTGGCCAGGAGTCAGTGTAACATGTAGAACACTGACGACGACTACCATAATGATCGTCTGCACCTATATACAGAGAGACGTCAGTCAGTCAGTCAGAGAGGAGGAAGACTGCGCCTTCCTATCTATCACCTTGCCGTGTTTTCTGCACCACACTGAAGAGGCAGGCATACAGCGAAGGAAAGCAGGCCAACATGAGACAATCTGAAACAACAAAGCACACTTTATCTGGGCAAAGGACATAATGTTCACGTGCATGCACTAAAGATACCAACTCTCTACTAGTGTGCCTTTGTCTGTGTGCGCTAGCATACCAACAGATGCCAGCCCCAAACACACTCTCTGTATATTAACAATAGGATTCATTATCGCGAGTTTATACACAACACACTTTGGGACGTAAAAAGAAAAGAAGAAAGACTAGCACGTGATGAGCCAGCAGTTGTGTCCCTTGTCAGCGCTGTGACAGGCACGTCAGGCCTAGTGGGTTTATCAGACAGACAGGCAGACAGACAGGCAGACAAACAGATAGGCAGACTGGCAGACAGCCACTGATAAAGCAATGCACAATGACCTGATTCCCTCCCAACACTGACTGGTAGAGTCAGGCGTGACAGGAAGAGACAGAGGAGAGCAGAGTAACCGACAATTTATGAAAATGACAGAGCTATCTTTTATCAGAGTTACCAGTGCCCTATCGCTTGGTGACCTAACAGTCTATCACTGCTACCGATAACGTGTATCGTGGACAGGGCTTTGCTATGGCTGTGCAGACACACCATTGACTTACCACTGACTCATCATCAAGACATACATTATTTGACTCACTATGTGATGGCACTATTTACAGCTAGTTCCTCACAGCGATGTGTATCATTAATATTTTACAGACCTAGAGTTGACAGCTAGCTCATCACCTCAGGTATAGTGATCATTGACATATAATATACATAAATAATAAATAAAGGTGTTATATATATATATATATATATATATATATATATATATATATATATATATATATATATATAAAATCATAATCTTGAAAAGATGCAAGAAAGCTACATTTAATAATAATAATGATAATAATAGTAATAATAATAATAATAAATGGAATTTATATAGCGCTGTATCTTGCACAGACAAATCAAAGCACTTTTCATATTGGTTAAACATTCCAGGATAACTTCAAATTAAAATACCACACACACACACACACACACACACACACACACACCACATCCCTTTTCTGAATCACTTCATGGGGATGACTTGAAATTGAAGACGACTACTACTACTACTACTACTACTACACACCCCAATGTAGGAATACAATATTGTTAGGACCATTGAATAGAATAAACATATAAACACCCACACTAACAAGTATATATACATAAGTTACATGTTCAACTAATCTCTTTTTAAGGGTAATACAGTTTGAAACATGTTACATATTGTTTAGTCTCCAGGACTGAACATAAATATAGAAATATGACCTGGTTTTGCCATGCGCATGCGTGACTTGACCTTTTCTCCACCAGTTGATAATGTGTTGTGGAAACTTCACCAACTATAGTGTCAGCTGCACAAAGGTCTGGATGATAAGCTATCGGCTCCAGTACACTTCTACTCCACTCCGTCAACCAACGACTAATCAAGCTGGATGGAAAAAATGCCAGTTACTCATTCTGAAAAGGTCTAAGTGTGTGGTGTGTTAACAGGTAATCTCACTTGCTTCAGCTCTCTGTCTTATTTCGATAAATTTTGTTTTTATCAATATTCACATGTATTTTACATTGATAAACCTGTGTTGAATCACACTGGACTTCCTAGATCCTGTGTTAAAAAAGTCATCAGCTTTTTGCCTTTGCCCATTCATTCTGAGGGTTTAAAACAGAGGGGTAGTGTTGTCTACTCTAGCACCCTAAACTGGATCAGTGAATGTGTGGGTAAAGTACATAGAGCTGTCAGTTGGTGACGGCACATTCATTTTTTTCGGTGAAGACACTTCAACACTGGGCCTGCAGAATATTTTAGAGGTCATTGTAGAACTCTATGAATATTTTAGGACATTGTTTGACACTTAGAACATGACAGAAACATTGTGTGACGCTGAGAACATGACAGAAACATTGTGTGACACTGAGAACATGACAGAAACATTGTGTGATGCTGAGAACATGACAGAAACATTGTGTGACGCTGAGAACATGACAGAAACATTGTGTGATGCTGAGAACATGACAGAAACATTGTGTGACGCTGAGAACATGACAGAAACATTGTGTGACGCTGAGAACATGACAGAAACATTGTGTGACGCTGAGAACATGACAGAAACATTGTGTGATGCTGAGAACATGACAGAAACATTGTGTGATGCTGAGAACATGACAGAAACATTGTTTGAACCAGCCGCCATGGCGCAGTGGTTAGCGCCTTGGGTTACGGACTGGAAGGTCGCAGGTTCGAATCCCATAAGAGTCATAGGGATTTTTCGGACTCCGGCCGGCTCCTACCCAGAGTGAGTGTGCTGTGGGCTCAATGGGAAGACTGGGACCACACAGTCGAGCTTCATCCACTTAACGGATGCGAGTTTGAGAGTGTTGCTCAAATTACCTGACCAACACTGCAGGTGTCTGTATCTCTCGGGCCCGGTTGACGCCGGGATATATTATGATAGTAAGCGTAGAGTACAACCCTGTCAAGTAGTCTCAAAGCATATGCACTTCCACAGCAGCATAATTAAGTCATCCTCATTGTCATTGATCATCATGCAATTAAAAAAATTGCCTCTGATTCGGTGGTCCCAGTTTCTCTGGTATCATGGTGACCTCAGATTCGGTTTGCCCATACACTTCTGTGCCTCTGGTGAGTGTGTGTCAAAGCCTTTGGGGTTGGAGGTTCGCGGGGGACGGTCGTTGGAGGGACGTTGTGGTGGTTGCCACCTCGGTGTGGGCAACTCACTCAGTCTGGCTCCGCGACTGAGCTAATACTGTCGTTAGTAGGGGGCTTAGTAGGTGGTGTCCTGCGTATGTTAGCTCAGAACAGGCACCACTGAACACCACCAAAGTGACCCAGCAGCAGTGCAGGGCCCCTCTGGCTGGTGGCCCCGCGGCGGCCTGATAGTGATTGGCTCCCTGTGGACTTCCGACTCTGAGGATGAGACATAACAAATCTGGGTATGCCTTTGGCGGGGAGATTGGAATGAGCAGCGCGGGAACAGCAGGACGGGGGACGTCACGGAAGATGAGGCAGCAAAAAAAAAAAAAAAAAAAAAAGAAACATTGTTTGACACTGAGAACATGACAGAAACATTGTGTGATGCTGAGGATATATTTATGACAGACATGGTGTGCATTGGACACTGAAGTCATCGCCAGAACATTGTGTGACACTAAGGATGTCATCAAAGCATAGTGTGACACTGGGGACATCATCAGGACATTGTGACACTGGGAGCATCATCAGGACATTGTGACACTGGGAGCATCATCAGGACATTGTGACCTAA